>JAJAVP010000160.1:7712-103352 GCA_020740425.3 Heterorhabditis indica
TCACCACTAACCTTGCACTCAAAATAGGTGTTAAAAGCGTGAACTCCCTGTTTTCGTCATGGGATCATTGTTACTAAGGAGATAGCATTGTCATGAATAGTGACTGGAGGGGTGGACAGAATAGGAGCTGTCTGTCATCAGTTAGTCAAATGTTATCATGGACTACTGCACATGACGTGACTCAAATTTCTAAAAAAAAACGATTATATGGCAACTCTTGGAAAACAACACTTCACCTATTATTTTTGCCTTATAAGTGAGAAGTTACAAAATTATGCTAAGTTAGGTAATTTTGAAGAAAAAAAGCCATTAGGTAGGATTGGAAATGTCAGAAGAGACCTGAGGTGTTCGTTGTGGAACTGCTCTGTGGAGGATACGACGCCTGCCTCCAGAATATCTCAAGAAACTCAGCGAAGTTAATCGCTTAAACTGAACTTTGGATTTTAAGAACAATACACTTAAGGAAATGAGCCTGCAGCTCGCACGAACATAGTCTTCCTTATTTTCAGTCTCCAATGNAAATAAATTAGGAAAAGAGTTGATAGAATTCCATAGTTGGACACCATCATCGTGCTATGTTGTTGAGAATCTGAAGACCCAAGCGACTGTCAAAGACACGGATTGAATAAAATACAAACGGAGTGAGCAATAATATATCAGGTACTGCAATCTGAAAACCCTCGTAGCACTAGGATTTCTAAGTTATTTTACTAACAAGTTGAGAAAAATGTTTTGATATTGCAGGTATGCTGAACATAAGAATAAGGTCATGTGTTCTCTGAGACGATTCTCTCAAAAATCCAGTTATATTTTCTTGAAATACATCCCACGCCGTCAATTAATCTCAGGAAGATACCATGAAAAATTACAAATATTTTGGTAGAGAGAAAGAGACAGTATTGACATAAAGTTGCTTCAATTCAAAAGTTGAACAACGCTGATGTCATAAATTATGCATTTCCTACTTACTCTTTTATACCCAACTGAAAAATTTCTCCGGTCGAGTACTTTTCTTTTCTTCTCCTTTAATTAGGAGTTTACATATTTTTGGACAAATTTCAAAGACATGCACATTCAGAGCATGGAAAGTCAAACAATCGAGGTAAGGTTCTTGAGGACGTTTGAGAAACAACCACAAGAAGGTTTTAAGTTCCACAGTTTTCTTCAAACACAACACAGGTTATTGTTTAAACTAGTTTATTTGTCAAGAGCATATAGTGTCCCTGACTTGTAGTCTTAATGATTCTTAAGCTTCTGATATTTTGTATTTGCCTTATAATTACACCGAAGACAACAAAACATGTTTTATACAGTGTTATTGTATCATTATTATTGTACATATACTTATTGTAAATGAGAACAAAACATGTTAACAATTTAAGTACCACTTTCTCCTTCAATGATCAGATCTCTTAAAAACCATAATCGCAGTTGGAAAGATGAATTCAAGCCTCTTCGACGGCCGCAACGATTTGCTGCTGCTGACCTACAAGATTTTTTCCCCTATTTGCTTCTTCCTAAATATACTAGCGATTTACCTCATTATATTCAAGTCTACTAGCGAAATGAAGACGTATCGCTGGCATCTACTCATCTATCAGGTTCTCCACATTTTTTATTTTGGCATATGCCCTTTTACAAAGTAAATCTATTTTTCAAACATAAATTCTATAATAAATAAAATCACAGAGATTTATTCTGCAGAATACAATCACTTTTTAAGCTTTTGGCTTCTGCCCTCGATATTTTTGTTAATTTTTTCTTCCAACCTGTGGCATTCTTCCCTCTGTTAGCTGGGAGTGGACATGGATTTCTCATTGAAAACCTTGGATTCTCAACATCCACGTGTATTGTAAGTTGTTAAAGTAGAAATTATGAAACTACTACAAATTGTTAATATTCAAAATGTTCCAGTGCATATTTATAAATCTCGTGTGCGGATTATCAGTTTCAGTAGTGGAACTGTTTTTATACCGCCACCAGTGCATTGTTCAGGACAAACTAAGCAGGATACAGTACTGCTTCTGTGTTGCCTTTTATTTCACTGTGCTCATTTCTCTTGCAAATGCCATCCTTAGATTCTCTGATGTTCCCCCCTCTCAATGGGGTGAACTCCTTGAAAAAGTGTGGTTTTGAAAATTATCTTGGTTTTACAGACAAATAACTTACTTAACTATCGACTGTTTTTAGTGGAATCCAAGAGCAATGGAATTACTGAAAATTCCAAATGTCTATTACTTTCCTTACATTCAAAATTTCCATATAATTCTTATTATTGGTATCCTTGTATTAATCACTGTCATAATGTCAGGTTAGCGTATTATTTTTGGATTTTGATAGGTTATTTCTGAAGTCGATTTTTCAGGTATATTTATCATAGGTTTAATTTGGCACATCCACTATATTCTGTGGAAGGAATGTAAACATCTTTCAATCCGTACTCAAAAAATGCAAAAAAAGTTAATAATTGCTTTGATATTGCAGGTATTTTAATAATGTTAGTAAAATAACTTAGAAATCCTGGTGCTACGAGGGTTTTCAGATTGCAGTACCTGATATATTACTGCTCACTCCGTTTGTATTTTATTCAATCCGTGTCTTTGACAGTCGCTTGGGTCTTCAGATTCTCAACAACATAGCGTCGATGATGGTATCCAACTATGGGATTCTAGCAACTCTCTTCCTAATTTATTTCAATGAACCATACCGAGAGTTCCTCCTCAGAAGACTGAAAATTAAAAAAAGTCAGTAAATGCTACCTCTGGAGCAAGCGTCTCAATCATTTTTCCATTTTCCAGAAATACATTCCGTGCTGTCACTTACTACTCTAAGCGAAATCAAAAAGACGACATGAAAAATTGTAGAATACTTTGCTGGGGAGATAATTAAGGTTACTTATTCACGGAACATGGAATCCAAAGAAGCTAGCGTTGACGTCAGCAAATAATTCATTTTCTACTCTTTCTTATATATTAAGTGAATAAATTTCTCCAATTGAGTTTTCTTCCAGTTTTCTCATTTAATTAGAAGATTTCCACTCATTTGTACTTTTCCAAATTCTGACAAACTTAGTTCGATTTAAAGGAGATCACTAGAAGTCTCTCAGACAAATTACATTAAACGAAACGCCTTCTATTTCTCGTAATGTTCTGGTGTAAAATATCATACAAAATTCAATAAATAAAATTCTATTGGTATTCCAAATGTTTATTACATCCATTAAAAACTACCTTAATTAGTAATTTTAATCGCAGTAGAATTTCTGAAAGCTCATCTGTTCTATGTACATTATCATGAGATATAAAAGAAATACTTACAGAAATAACAGATGCTCCAATAGGTGGACCCAACAGCTACATAAAGGACTGTAATCCCGTTTATATATATATATATTGTACATTCATTGACAGATAAATGTTTTATTTACTCGATCTCGTGCTCGCGTCTCTTAGATTCAAGTGCCGCCTTTGCTGCACCACCATTCAGGAGCGCAGTAACATAAAGCGTTTTGGGAAGACACTTCTGAAAAAGCTGAGAATGAAGAATCGGAGGAGAAGCATCCTGACCAGTTTGTTTTCAGCAGTGCACTAATTAGAACGCAAGAAAACTCCCGCTGTTGAAACTGCAACGTGCAGGTGACATCCAAACAAAGTTGTGGAACCTAAAGAATGGCGCTATGTTTTGATAATTTCGCTAGAGATCACTATTACATAATTATAAAACACGTGAGAAATAATTGAAAAGCCTGGTCTCTGCTTGCACTTTAACTTTATTTAATTAAATGCCGCGTACATTTTAAGAAACATTTCCATTTCTTATTCATTGCGGAGCATTATTAATAGATTGTGTTAGAAGCGCTTTTACCAATTAAGTCTTGTAATTTTTCTGGTTTTTTTCACATTGTGACAAATTTTAAAGGTCGTCATATATTTATTATTAAAGAGAGCATTTTAACCTAAACAACCTTAATATATATAAACGTCTTTTGATGCGCTGGAACGTTTTTAGGTTGATCCCTTTTTAGTCAAAAGTATTTTCAAATATAGTGGAAAAGTAAAAATGATGAATTCGGTAAACATTTTGGAAAATTCATAATCCAAATGTTAATGGCTAGTCGGAAGATACCTATTAAAATCAATTTCTATAAGTAAATACATGAAGACGAAATTTTGTTAGAATCGCTTGGTTTGACTTGCTTCTGAAACAGTTGCTGTATGTCGTTCTGCCTAGAATTATTATAACCGCGGTTATTTATCAGGCTTTCGAAGTTATTGAATTGCTATAAATAATATTAGAATTAGATTACACAATTACCTGGCTAGATTAACTATATTTATTCTCAGCTTATTCAGTTTTGTAAAACTGCTATTTTATAAATGTGAGCAGTAAAGTGGTGCTGGAGCGTATGGGAGCACTGGTCCTAGATGACGTCTCACAGCCACTCGTCTGATCGATGATCATCTGTTAATTCACATTAGAGGAAGTAACTAGGAACTCTACTTCTAGGAAGTAACGCAACTTCCCATAAGTGGTTCTTAGTCAAAAGACTGATGTGTTATATTGTTCTAATCCAAATTTCAAATTGCGGTTAATGCGGGGGTAAACAATTAGTGTAAAATACTGTTGTGCTCATCTGGTATTTTGCTATGGGCTGTGATAGGCTTAGTCTTTCTGTCATAACCTTAAACTGTGAATGAATGCTGTCACTGAATCATTGAAGTAAACGCTCTTAAAGTTTATTCTCATGGTATAAAATGCATAGCTACCAGAAATCTCGTCACTTCACAAATAAACTTAGTTTTCTCCGAGCACTTTTTTAGTCAATAAAAATTACACTTCCAACACAAGCGATAAACTTCTTTATTTTAGTGGATAAGCCATAACCGGCTACGCTATGTTACATATATATAACACATTTATTATTATTATTTTTTATCCACCATTTGTAGATCAGATGATTATCGACCTTAATGCAAGTTACCTCTACGTTGTGCTTCATGGATACCCCTATCCTCCCTATTACGATTGTTCTAACAAAACAACGTTGGAGTGGTACGAGACAGGAGAGAGAGCTGTGTTACTTGGACCATACTTCTTCATAAGTGGAATAATTCTTACGGTGCTTATAAACTATTTCTCCTCTTAAATTAGTTCAAATTTTGTAACCGATTGGTAATAAAAAATTTTATAGTTTCTCTACATTCTGTGCCTTATTGCTATGGTCAAGAACGATCTTTTAAAGACGTCATGTTATAAGATTATGTTCGCACTTGGGATTCTCGATATTTTTAATGTATTTGCGAATTCTATCATGACAGGATATTTCGGTATGATTGGAGCAGTATTTTGTACCCATCCAGTAACTCTTCTTTCAATTGGAGCTTTTGCTTGTGGTTAGTTTGGTTAATAATTGTCTTCAAAACGAATACCAGATCAGTATACCAAATATCCTATTAAGGTACCTGGTGTGCAACTAGCGCTACATGTATCCTCTTAGCTTCAAATCGATGTGCTGAATTATCTGATAATTTTGCAGTTAAAAGCATATTCAAAGGCAAAAAATTATGTTTTCTATTCGGCTTAATCTCGCTATATTTCCTGTTCATTATGTTTTTTACGGTACCTCCATCGTTCAATTCGAACTGGGTATCGTGGTTTTTTAACCCAATGATAGGGCTCGATGTAAGTTGCTCATTTTGTTATGTCATTTACTCATAATTAAATGGTAAAACATGTTTCTAAGTAAACACCATAAAGCATATACAATTTTATTGTGCAAATTTTAATATGCACCCATTTAGCCGTCTTATTATGTAAATATTTTCCACTCCATAAACAACATGGCCGTCTCTAGTATTACGACTTGTCTCTATTTGTATTTATGCGTAAAAGTCTACGTAAAATCAGCCCGTGGACAAAAGATGGGTCGATTCCAGAAACAGGTAATTTAATAGGCTTACATTTATCAATTAATTAAGTGGTTAATTTACCTAATATTTGAGGTTTTTATTCAATCTGTATATATCTGCTCGGTTAATGTAGTTGCTGCATCCATATATGTCTACATGCAGTACACGGTGCCCTCACAGTGGTACGTTCTTGTTGGACAAGTTGCCTGGCAACTTAGTGCCGGTAGGTACTTTACTTGTATCACAAGATAGTTTACAACTATTATTATTGTATTCATCAAAAGATATAAAGCAATGTCATTTAAAGGTTCTGTGTCAATACTCTATTTGATCCTAAACCACACGATTCGCCGTGGTGTCCTAAGTCTCCTCATTCCTAAAGAATGGGCCGACGCCATGGGCATTACGTTCTCACCAACAACAGTTAATCCATCTGGAACAAAGAGTAAAGCCAATGAATCATCTGTAATTGCATAACTTGTAAATAGATTTTCGAGATTAAATTCAAGCATGACCAGAGAGCTTCAATTTCTCCATCACTGTGTTTCCTATGATAAAAAACCATATGTTAGATATTCGAATCAAACATTTACTTTCATTGGTATGCATATTGAATGGTATTTTCTCATATAATTTTTGAACGAAATACTAGTTCCAAACTTTAAGCTTCTTCTCATGGATATTCCCGTATTAATTCGGAGAGAATAAAGCTAGTTAGATCACTCGGTCTTCCACACGGCTAGCATGGAGAGGCGTATTCATTCCTTACTTCGAGCAGAGTAGTGGACATCTTTTGTCTGGATTCTGAGTGATGCAGCGAATGCGATATAAGGGTGGCTAAATGTATCCCCCCTTAGACAATGAGAATCAATGAATGGGACCTTACAGTTAATGCCGGTGTAGGTTCAGACTGCATATATAATACTTTCCTGGAATTAATAATTTATCTTATAGGGATCTAATAGGGTATCACTTTAAAGCTGAAATCGATATTATTGAATTTGGAATTTTAAAAGTCTAATTATGGTCTTACGTTTCTGAATCAAGAAAACATATACCGTATATTTGCAAAAACAATTAATATAAGGCTAATACTACCAGAAAGAAAAAGAAATCTCTTAATTAATATCCTCATGAGACTAGTGAGAGATCGGCCGGACAGTATTTCTTTCCCCTGATATCCAACATCTTTGTTTGCACTTTAAACAACACTTCATGAAATATAGTTGCTGATTTTTATGCAGATCTCTTCTAAAAGCAAATAAAGAGATGAGAATGAACTTTGTTTTTACACTGATACTACTCAATAAGACGTTTCTGCCAATAGATTCAAGATTTCTTCCCACCGAAGACATTTTTCGTCCAACTTCGAACCATGGTCGTTTAATAACTCATTTTATTTTGTCTTAGAGAGTGTTCTATAATAATTGCAGGTATCATAAAGCCAAAAAGATTTAGTTTACACGATTTGTACATAGAAAACAGTTTCAGTGCTTCCCTCTGACGTTAGTAGCTAACAAAGTGCTGGTGGGGTTTTAGTTCTCTATTACAAAGAAATATTGGATTATTATCAAAAGAATAATGTTGCTATGATATAAACATTGTTTATTTGCAACTTAATTGAGCTGTCATCATATATTCAAGAGAATAAGTTTGTTGTTGTTATTACAACTTGCAGGTAGTACTGACTCATAGAATTCATCTCAAAGGCAGCTAACAATTAAAGTTTTTGGTCCAGTGTAGCTAATTTATTTGTTTAAGAGGTGCTATACTTAGAACTCCCCAATATTTATTGATACTTTTATATATTTTTAGAAATGTAGTTCTAATGATACTAAGGTCTAGTACAGAAAACTAGCAATAGTTTTTTCCAAGAAAATTAGATAACTATTTACAGTTAATTTATACCTAGGGGAATTTTTGCGGTTCAAAATGGTTGCTCACGATCTTCTTTTTTTTTCTTATTATTGGCACTTTTCATCTAGACATAAGATCTGTACCTAAAAACCAAAATGTTTTTAATGAAGGGGATGCTGTTGTTTTCCTGTTGGATAATATTTATTTGTCTTACTTGTGGTATACTTATTTTTTCTTCAGATATATTTGAGTAACTTTTCTCATAAATATTTCTTGAGGGAATCAATGGCATTTAAACACTTTTGCACTAAATAAAAGGTCTCTTTATAAAATTCAAAAACCTTATATTTTTGGCAGAAATTTGTATCATTGTACTCCAATTCGCAAACAGTTCTTCAGCCCTACTTTGGTTTTTTGTTTTTTAAAAACTTACTTTATCGATATATTTCTTCAGCTATAAGTGAGACAAACCAAGTGCATCTTATTTTACAAAGCAACCTTTGAATGAATAGAAGTAATCTTACAAAGGAATAGTTTAATTAAGAAAATAGTCAAGTATCTTTATCAGAGACCTCATAAACGATAAAATATATGAATTCTACTTATCATATATTTCGGATTTATTCCTAATAAAATTTATTTTTCTAGTCCTACTGGAAACAGCTCGTCTGTTGCCTAGAAATAAAACCTGTATTGAACGGATCTGATCGAAAATATATTTAGTGAAAACGATTTTGCAGTCTGTTAGAAACATCACTGAGGAAATTTAATGAAGCAGCGATTTCTTAAAAGATTCTTAAGGGTAGAATATGCATCTTTGGTGGAATAAGATTCTATCTCCAGGAGAGCTTATTTTTCAAAATTTTTTTTGAATACCTCTTTATGAAGAGCAGGTGTAGTTTTGATGCAGGAAATTACTTAGCTGTTCATCCAATAATGAAACGCATTTATACCTTTAACATTTGTTTTTTTAGTTTATGAACTGCGCGGTGAAATGAGTACTAATCCCTTCACAACAGAGTAAAGTGCCTATTGGTATATAAAAGCTTCTTAATCCTTATTCACAATTATTTCCACTTACTAACTCATCTTTCGTCCGCTCAAAATCACGTACTTGCAGAATTCTTTATGGATTATGATGGAGGTTTGCTGTATGTTATTCTTCATGGTCATCCCCATCCTGTTCTATACAACTGCTCCTCAAAGTCGGAAGAGCAGTGGTACGAAACTGGGGTGAGGCAACCATTCCTCGGACTATACTTCGTCACTAGTGGCATCATACTAGAGGTACATTTTATTGTCATATAGCATCGAATGAATCCAAAACAGCTTTCTATCTAAAATCCTCAATAACAACTTCTATGTAAACCCATATTGTTTTATTACTTCAAAATTTCAGGTAAAAATATCGACATAACTATGCTATGCTTGAGCTAATAATAGAGTTAAACATGGCTTTTTAGCCCCCCAGTAATTCTGCAATAATTATATGATTATTTAAAAAACTGCGTTATGCGTGGTTCAGGCTTAGGCTCAAATACATGTTCCTTTAACTACATATGAAAATAGTTAATTAATTTTCCACAAGCTTTATATTTTACATGAAAGACCTCTAATTCTAGAAATTGAGTTATTAATTACTTTTACAGCTTTTTTACATTCCTTGTCTGATAGTAATTATGCAGAGTGATATGATTAAAAACTCTTGCTACAAGATAATGGTGATGTTGGGAATCTTGGACATATGGTGTCTTTTTGTCAATTCTATCGTCACCGGTTATCTGACGTTCGTGGGCGCCGTCTACTGCACTCATCCACTTTTCAATTATATAACAGGAGGATTAGGATGCAGTTAGGAATTTCTACTATTTTCATCCTTTACAACAAAAGTGGACAAAAATTATTTAAAAATCATATTCGAATAGTGCATAGGACAGTAGATTTAGGTACCTGGTGTGCGACGTGTGCGACATGCATCATACTCGCAATTAACCGATGCTCAGATTTGAATGGTTCGACCAGACTCAAAGAAATGTTCACAGGAAATAGGCTGTGGTTTATTATGTCAATTCCGATCGTCTACCTATTGTATGTACTGTTGTTCTCGAAGCCCATTACGTTTAATTCGAATTACGCTTCTTGGTTCTTTAATCCAATGATAAGTGGAGTGAGTTATTGGGAAAGAAAGGGAAATAGAGGTTTTTTTTGTTTAAAACGAGTAGGCATTAAGTGAAAAACTCTATCCAGGATTTTGGCTACGTAAATATTCCTCATACAATCAATAACTGCGTCGTATCTATATGTACAACTGCTCTCTACGGATATCTGTGTCTTCTGCTAGTATTGAAAAATAGGGCTGCACACCTGCATATTACTCGGACTCAGAAACAGGTGGGACTAATATAACCCGATTTTTAAAAGGTTTTTCCTTCTATTAGGCTTATTAGGTATTGGAAACCAAGATATTAAGAAGATACAGTTAATTACCTCTGAAATTAAACGGTTCTCCACTTATTTAGATTTTCATCCAGTCAGCTACAATTTGCTCGTTCAATGCCATTGCTGCGTACATCTACGTATACATGCAATTCTTTGACTCTCCGAACTGGCTCATTCTCGTCGGACAGATGGCTTGGCAATACAGTCATGGTACTCAGTGATTTACAGAATTAATATATAAATACTGGCCAGGTTTTTAGATATTTGCAGTGATATTGCGCACAGATAAATGTAGTTAGTAGAATTCATAGTTTTACTTACCTCTTTAAATATTTTTGCTAGTGAATTGGATGGATACTAAGTAGCAATTTTTGTTACTTTTTAAAGGATCGGTAGGAATTATCTACATCACAATGAACACAACAATAAGAAATGGAATCATGAAAATGATACTCCCGAAAACACTCAACGACTTGGGAGGATGTAAGCACTCTACCAATGCAATTAGTCTTTACGCTTCTAAATAAAATATATTCCCTTCCTAATTCTTCGTCTAGATATTTGCTTCGTTGCTGCAATAATAATTCTCAAAATCGAATGTTATAGAAAACAAGTGAAGTGTCGTAAACAAAATGAATAGAACATTTGTATTTGTTGTTACCTTTGTCTAAAGTGTTATTATAAGTATGTATATAGTTTTTAATCTGTTTTTTTTGTATTATCAGCTGTGGTACTAAGTTAATGAACAAAGAATGTCAATTTTTGGCGTCAAATAATGAATGATAAAAGAGCTGAACATTATTTCAATCGAATACCTATATAAGCTGTTTAATGTTACTATGGCGACCTTAGAGTACATAACAACTGAATTCATGGTTACCAAGAACCTCCGGGCTTTCTGTGACTGTTTCCTGCATTCATATATATACATTCTGTTCGACATACTTTGTTTGATGGTTAATAAGTATTTGTAAATAATGTCTTTTCTACTTA
This sequence comes from Heterorhabditis indica, assembly GCA_020740425.3. NCBI lineage: Eukaryota > Metazoa > Nematoda > Chromadorea > Rhabditida > Heterorhabditidae > Heterorhabditis > Heterorhabditis indica. Next base: position 18,911 of record JAJAVP010000160.1, read on the forward strand.
TATGACCTGCACATTCTGAGTTTTAGATCGATGACTAAACACGAGCAAAAACATAGCTATACTCTTTACTACTTTGACTCAAGGGGTCGTGCTGAACCAATACGTCTCATATTCCAATATTTTGGTGTTCACTTTAACGATCAAAGACTTACTAAGGAGGAATGGGCTAATATGAAGCCAGGTGTTTTTAAGCTTGAGATAACTTCTTTCTCAAACTTATATCACCTATTATTTTACTAGCAGAGATTGTATAAAAAAAATGATATCTTTATTGACTTTTATCTTAAATTAAGACTCTCCTATGGGGCAACTACCATATCTCTCTATAGACGATGGAAAAATCATACTCTGTCAAATGACAGCTATTTGTCGTTATCTCGCCAAGTCCCTAAAACCAGAAGAATGTTAGTCGGATATATATATTAAATTAATTACATCGATACTAATTCATATAATAACAGTAATTCTAACACTGCAATGTGAATATTCACATCAATTTTCGGGTTCAAGGGTTCGCTGGTTCGACGAAGTCTGACTCAGCAAAGTGTGACATGTATGTGGAAGCATTCATGGATTACTTTATTTTAGCTCTCACACCAATTTTTGAAAAGGATGAAGAAGTTAAGGTTAGAAAACATAAGAGTTAAGATAGATTATCTTTGAAATTAATGTTGTACCATATGAGCTGCCTTCAGCGATAAAGCCTATATTCAAGCAGTGATCCTAACGCCAAAAAATTAAACTGAAATGGAAAATCGAACATATTTTTCGATAATGTAGTTTACCTGCGTCATAATCTCATCGTAAGTTTAGTTCTATGTAAGAATATTACCGAAAAATTTGTTTAATTTAACTGTGCTAGACCTAAAAAATACGTCCAAATAATTGTTTCCTGCAATCCATTCCTACGTAGACTCACGTGTTATCCTAGCGCAATGTGATTTCAATCAGTCGTTTGGTTTTCAGTTTGCGCTTCTTTTTTTTGTTGGCTTTACCCGATCATAAACTTGTCTAACCTTCACCGATACTAATGTTTTGAGCGAGGCGTAGGATCTAAAGATTAATCGGTGCTTAAAAAAATAGATGCAATTATTCCTTACCAAAATATTCCTCATAGGGTCGACATAAATTCTTTTCAATTATTTGTTTATGATTCTTAGGCCACGAAGCAGCAGGTTTTTGACGAACAGGGACCAGTTAAATTGCGAATGTTGGAACAGCACTTAAAACAGAATGGAGGGAAACAATTTGTTGGAAAGAAGGTAGGTGAGAGTACTAGCGTACACACTTTTGTAACTAAATCACGTAAAGCTATAACATTTTAGGTGACATGGTGTGACTTACTTGCCCTTTGCATTCTGTCGCTTGTTGAAGAACGCAAGGCTGACCTACTTGAGGATTTTCCAATTCTTAAGAAACACTATCTTCGGATGCGTAATTTACCTGAAATAAGTGATTATATAAAAGAAAATTGGCCTGCTTCACCTGCTGCGAACTAATTTCTTTAGCTACTCAATAATGTGTAGATGCTGAGCCAATCAGTTATTATAAATACGCGACATACTCGTTTCATTTCTATTACAATACTTTTAGTAGTCTGTCTAGATACTATCGAGAAGGACATAATTGTAGAATTACATATAGTCACTTTAAAAACTAGAGGGATGTCTCTCAATAGCTTATTCTTCTAGGATAGACATTGTCGATGCACGATATTAGATGAAGTAAATGCAATTATAGTAGAATACATTAATAAATGTTCCAATTCATTAAATAAAATACAATATGAAGAAACCATCCTCTGTAGTACAAGCATTTCACTCGCGAATCTTGAGTCGTCAGCTGGAACACTACTCTCTTATCTTCTACAACTCACTCCCCGAAATCTTAATTTGAACCGATCAAACCGTCTAGGTTTTTTATTCCGAAAGCTTATAACACAATATCAGTAAACTGGTTATTTGAATTTACTTGAAATAACAGAAGTAACAACAAAAGCAAACTCCATTTATAACATTTATAAGAAATGTAGTTTTTTTTTTCAATTTTTTAAACATACATAGCTCGTATTCTTCAAAAGTGTAATGTTAAAACAGTGAGTTATCAAAGATTCCAGATAGGTTATTGGCAGTATTATTTAAAGTTTTCCCTGAACAAAATCACTGAGCAGTTGCGGAACCGCCAAATCAAAGCCAACGATATCAAGCATTCCTGTATCCGTTGGATCAGCAATTGTGAAGCCAGTTGATGTCATTCCCATTACTATTAGTTTTGCGTTGATCCCAGACGATTCCCTGTACTGACGAAGTGCTTCGAATGGATGTACCTGAAAACACTAGCAAAACTATGGCAAATACAGTGATAGTCATGTAACTTCACTTAATAACTCTAGAAAAATCAGTAAAAAATAACGGCTACATCACTGAGCACTAATTATTTAAGATTATCTTTCTATTCTTTGATGACTTATATGTTTGATAATAAGCTTTAATAACTTACATCACCAAAATACGTTTCAGAGTCAGTATAAACAACAAACACGTCAAATTTTTTCTCTTCTTTTTTGGCCCATAACATCGGCAAAGCACAGTCGGTTGAACCAAACTAGAATATATAAATATTATCCAATTATAAGTGGTATATTGAGAACAAATCAATAAGAACAAAATAGGATACATGCCTCAAGGTTATCCATATAATTGATGATTTTCTCTATTTTCCAGTCACCTTTAAATGGAAGTTCCACGAGATTGTCACAAAAACCTACGCACTCAACCTGCAATGTGGTTAATTTCAGCACTGTTAGTGTCCCCACTAGAAGTAAACATCTCCAACCTAGTGGCGCAACTTTAATGCATGGATAGTTTCCTACCAAGGAGTATTCACGCTTTCTATTGAAATAAAAGACTACTATTATTTGCTAAAATGAACCTCTATTGGAGGTGAAATTTCTCCTAACTCCGAAATCTTACCCATGAAAAGGGATAATTTTAGATACTTTGTCAGCATCATCCTTATGAATGTCACCACACAGCGGTGGGTATAGATAGTAGTTTAACGGCTCAAAATAGTGTAATAGCCGTAGTGGCTTGGTTAGGCAAAAAGAAATCTTGCTCTTTAACAATCCATGGATTTGTGTATGTTAAAAAAATGTGGAACCTACAAAGGAGGCGAAGGAATTTTATTGCGTAAGCCTATTAAACATACCGATTCCTCGTTTTTCAAGTGTACAAGAGACAAGGCAGCGCTGGCTGCACGACATGACAACATCGTATTGGCAATGTTGCTACACATACTACCTTAAAGCAGCCATAAATGTAAAAGAAAAGGAAAAATGGAGCTAAAGGTAAGGTACATATGTTGAAAAATTATGCAATATTGTAAATACTGACCAGATACATCAAATGCAAAACAAAAACGTTTGTTGGTAGGTGGGACATTGATAAACGCCTTATAAAAGGCATCTTCGAGAGCTTCATTAACCGAAAATAAAATGAAGTATTAACTGAACATAACTTAAAATCAAATTATAACAACAACTAAGACCGTAATATATATTTTAAGGCACAAAAAAAATTCTTACATGTTGGTCAACTTCCCACGTAAGACTTCCTTTGTCTCCATGACCAGATTCATAAACAGTTTTAGCGAGTAAAATCTACAGAAAATGGCTCATTAACTATGTGGAAGTAACAAATAGTAGTTAAAAATATAAAACCCTTAATATATTTGTTAAACATCCATGTTATTATTTGAAATTTTTTTGGTAGAAAAAATCAATAGGTGAAAAAAATATTACATAGAAAATATTATATCAATGTAGGATAAGTTCTATGAAGTCTAATGCAAATGATATTCACTTTGATATAAGACATTTAAAAACGAACCTGAATAGGGTGAACCTTTGCCTTCTTTATCTCGTCCTCATTATTCAGCTTAGTTATAACATGATCTCGATGAGTACTTAAAATTTTAAATAGAATATCGCTTATGAATTTAAAGTCAAAGTAAATCTTACCCTACAAGTACTCCAATTGACTGCATTTTCCCTAGATTTCGGATCATGGCGGTCATCGGCATTCGTTTAAGTAATGCTTGCCAAACAGATACTGATGATAGCATCTCAGTAGGAATATGTTCGCGAACAAGTTCTAAATACATAATAAATGTATCGGCATATTTATACCTATATTAATATGAATAGAAATTTAAATTCAGTAAGAAAATAAAGTCCTACTGTGCTCTTCAATTGCTGCAACTACTTTACTTTCGTCTCTTTCACATTTAAGTGCAATGGTTGCTTCCACCATATTAAGAGCACTAAAATAAAGAATAGGTAATAGATGGGTACATAAGATATTTTCAACGAACACTTACATACTACTAAAATTCGGAAAGAGGTCATGATACGGACCTGCTAACCATCTCATTATCCAACTGTTGTATACTGTATTTCAACTGTGGCTGCTCTAATTCCCAATCAGCAACAGAGAGCTTGCGTTTTCGAATATTCAGATTACCTAGAATATTACTAAGCAGATGGTTTATCATACAAATACTACAATGGTAATACATATTCTACATATACATAATAAACCTTTAACTGCAAAGCGGAACAGCTGTTCGTATTCAAGCGTCCTGGTAGGATCTTCAATCATTCCTAAAATGGTGGGGTGGGCTAAACGAAACAAATCACGATGGGACCACCCTCCTCTTTGTGGATATTTCGTCAGATGCAGCGCCAGTTGTTCAGGAGTCTTATTTACATACCTAAAAGTTTCTCTTATTAATATTCTTTTGAGAAAGTAAAAATAATCGTTGTATACACATATCAGATGGTGGTTGTAGACTATCTAAGCATTTCCTATACGAGAAAAGAATGGTATTGTATTTTGTAGAGTGAAGGCATTCACATTGACATATTTCTCAACGTCTATTGCTCCCAGAACAAACTCACGCAGTTCGCATGCATTTTCTAAGGGAAGTTTGGTGATCTGAACAAAATAGATCCCTTACCACTGAGTGATCGTTCTTCTCATCAGTCTACCCCATCCGGTAGATTTTTTCTGTCCCTGGATATTAGTCTCTTTGGAAACTAGTTCACAAAACTCTACGAAAGAGAAAAGATGAGTGGGAATCCGGCATACCTACAAAGATTAACTTTTCAATGGACATTATGAAATATCAAATTATAATGAATATATTCAATAGAAGGATGAAAGTCAGAGAACCTACATCATTAACGATGGATAAAGCAGCTTTGTGCATCTCACTGAGGTAGGTAGCATAATTTCGGAGGACTTCAGGAGCATTTGCAGATAAACTACGAGCATCATGGACACGGTACCTATAAGAAGAGTTGTGCCTAAACCTCATAATTTGCGCCAGATACCATAGTTCAAATATATACAGTGTAACATTGAATACCTTGCACATAAAGCCAAACTAAATAGAAGTGAATCCTGTTTAGGGTTTCTACCGGCTAGTGATATCTCATATATTTCCTTCAGAATTAGGCTTGCTTTCCCTGCAGCAAAAGCATATTAGGTGAGAAAAATATGTTCAATAATATCCCACTCGAAGTAAACAAAGCAAATTAATAGTAAAATAACATAATTCCATCACCTCTATCAATTATTTCAATTAGATCACTTATATTACTCATCGTCAGTTCTTTTTCCGAAGAGTAATAAGTACCACCACTAGTTCCAAGAATAAGAAACCGACGAATGCGAGTTTCATCACTCACTCTGAACACAAATCCACCAGCACTATTCTGGACCTAGAAATACTTTCCAATTATTATTTTATCATTATTTGAATAACTTAAACCGGACCATTAGTACCGAGAATCACAATAGTGTTTTGATAAATTCTGAAATATCTACAGGAAGTTAAATTTCGCTGTCATAACCATCACTGGTACTTTTTCAAGCATATTATACTAGTGATCTCCGATTAATATACAAAAGCATTTACAAATAGCCTCAATGAACCTGATCATCTCTGACTTTCACCATTTGCCCAGGTATTTTTCTTAGGGTGAAACGTCCGTCGGCGACACCTATTTCCTCATTATTCTTCTCAGATAAAGTTAAACTAGTTAAATATGTGTCCTCCAGTCTAAAAGTGAATAATTTTCTATTAACTTGTAAAATTCACAGTTAATACGTAGCAAAATACATTAAGTATCACATACTGCTGTAGAGCTTGAGTGATCTTCGATGGAATGGAGGTATCTCCACTATTAATAAGATCAGAATCTTCCACAACCATATTTCGTTCCTGAATAACATTGTTTAGATAGTGATCAGATAAAATTCGGAAATAAAACTACCATATAGGTAATAGTGCTCTAATCAGAAAGGACCGATTAAATTGCTACTTAGAAAGAAAAACTGTTGTCATTAGTCTAATTTAAAAGATTTTTATTATAATAACGTTTCATGTGTTTACACATGAGCGACAAGCGGGATATTTGCTAAAATTCCGCTAAGCCTAGGTCTAATTCTTCTTTCGACACCATTACCACATGATAACTGCAAATCGGTAACAAACTTCATGGAAACACGAGAAATGAACATTCCGCTTTTTAAGTCCAACTAGACAAATTGTGGAATATCTACTTCGACTTATGCAACTCACAAAAAATAGGACATGTATTATTGAAAAACCTGGCAAAGAATAGCATATAAAGAAAAGGAAAAGGAAAGAAATAATGAATAGAGGGAGAGTGATTCATCGACGCGGCAGGGTACAGGCAAACAAGTATGTGACGGGCGTTTTCACAAAATGGTCGATATGTTGAAACCAAACAACGACAAATGTGTTCATGAGCTGATTGCTCAGCGAAATATTTAAGATATGATAAGAATACTTTCATATGACCTATCTATTTCCTAGATACCCAAAATCGAACTACAATTCACACAGCATTACAACGGAATAAGTACGTACAAGAAGCGTTAAGTAAAACAAAGGACATTAATATTTGCTCTAAACTTGGAAAACAGTATTATCAATATCTACAACATAATTGTCTTCTTTCAATTATGGAAGATTTCTAGTAGATTAGAAAACTAACGGGTGAGAAAACATAGTCAGTGACGAAATACCCAGGCGTAAAATTTCGCAATGATAAACAAAAAGGATTTATAGGACACAAATGATTTCACAACGGGAGGTGGCGTCACTTCACTTATTCTTACGCTAAATTATCGAGAATGTGGTAAAGAGAATGATGAAATGTAATCTTAGAGAAATCAAGTATCGTACAAATGTGTTGTATTTCTGGAGCATCTAAGAAGGCTTACTGCAGTATTAACTTGAGTAGACAGTAAACTCCTATGGTTTATTCCATGTGTACCTATATCTGCGGTATTCATGCACAGAAAATGCTTGGTTATGCTGACAGGGGGTTTGGTCGCTAGGCACAAAAGAACAATAACGTGGCCAGTTCTCCACTAGCTGAAATATTTGCTTCTTCTTGGTTTGAGGAAATTTAGTCGAGGCATTATTTTCTACCTAAAGTCTAAATAAAGAACTACAAACTTCAAGTATTTTAGTATAATTACGAATTGGAAGTAATGAACAACGTGTAGAAGACTACCACTAATTGGTGAGCAAGCTATGATGAACTAGAAATGTCGAATGCAACTAAGATCCTAGGCTTAGTGATTATAACCATTTCCTTAGTTGTATTACTACTTAATCAATACTCTTCAATTATTAGCGAAATTAACTGGGGAGAGAAACAGAGACACACTTTAGTTTAGTGATTTTTAAAAACTTAGTTCAGTAAAATATTCATGAGAAAGGACACATAAGTAGGTGATTAGAAAAGTGAGATGGTTCAAAAACCAACATAGAATTTAAGTACATGCCTTTCGAAGTCAAGAACTAGGAATTTACGAGGCTTTTAATGCACCTTTGTTTAAGCTATTAGCATAATCTACTTTACCATCAAATATGCCTTTGTCATTGAGTTATCTAGAACGTGAAGATGAAAGATCTCTTAGCAGATGCACTAGTAATCATGTTGACAAGACATAGACCACTTAGTAATCGTAGATTAGGATTACAGGACGCCAAGTATGTAAAATAGTGAACACTGAAGTAATATGGCACAATCAATTACTTCCACGACAACAGATGGGATTAGTAATCGATAATGTGCCAAACTTTTGAAGAACGAAGCAATTAACTTAGAATAAACAATGCCTTTCTCATCTATGTAGTTTGAACCTATTTAGTTGTTGTTGAAAGCAATCCAAATACAATCTTTTACTACAAACTGTGACCTAAAATACTGTACTCATAATATTTAATGGACATCTGGAAAATATCACAGAAATATTTCAGAGGGACAGATTAGTGATACAAATGGTGTGCACACAAATACGTTAATCTTCTTGCGACACGAGACAACAAAAAATAGTTGCTAAAGTAGTTAATATTGTTGCTGTAAACCGTGACGAACAACGGAACGTATTTTGCACAAGCTGCTAAAGATCTACACTTAACCAACACTCGTGTCAAAGAATGTCAACTTCACTATGTCGATGATCGAAAATCCTACTACCAGCTTACGATTTTTGGGAAAGTATTTACTGTTAGAAACTATGAAATATTACAATTTCCCCTTTTAATTTAGATGGATTGCTTTGCATCTACGGCTTAATCCTCTCAGCACCAGAAACATTAATTTTGTTTCGTGCACATCGACAAGTAAGTGGTTAACAAGCAGATTTCTACTCATGTTTAACTCAATTAAATCCAAAATGATTATCAACAGTTACCGTATACTACAATAATTATATGGTCTTCACTGGAATACTGATCTAGGCTGTTCTTCCTTATATGAGAAATCAATGGAATTAATGTGCTAGTTGTGATTCAGATGTGCTTTATGTAGCCAAATCTACTTTCTATTAACCATAATTTCTCTACAAGTGTTGTAAGCTTTATTCCTTTCGTAGTTATCGCAATAAGATGGGTGGCCTTCATCTTTTTGTAACTTCTACTCTTTCTATCATTTCCTTTTTTCCTCCTATTCTAAACTCTAGTGAGCTCTCGTTAATATTATTCATGAAGAGGAATAGAATAATCAGCTAAGAGCACCCTTTCTCGCTGTCGATTTGATCTTCTGTCTGCGTTAGTATTGGAAGTGAGATGAAAAGTAGTTTTGACGTTGTCATAAAAAGTAGCAGAGAAAGTGATGTGTCGAAGTAGTCCTCGTATTTTGAGTTTATACAAAAAATTAGATTCACTATTATGAATTTAAGCAACTGGGATTTCCAGTGTTTGTGGCTGAATAGTGTAAGCCTAAGTAAAAGCTCTAGTGGAAAAAATCTGAATGACTTCCTTTCGATTAGTAAGTGTTGAACACAATTTTATTATGAAGATCGATGATGAGCGTATTAGAGCTAGGGCTAAGCAACAGCTTACTGAACAAAGAAATATGCTTACCCATCACGTCTATAGAGAGAAATGCTACTCTATTTAAAGCTGACAATATATTTACAGTATCACCACAGTGACATTGTGGCTACAAATAAATTGGAGCAGTTGTTTTCCTAGGCAGCAGAAGTCTTCGTTTCAATATACCATACCAACGGGCTTTGCTACTTGATGCGAAGCAATTATTCTTTGACTTGAGCTAATAGAACCACTGACATTTTTAAATCGAGTAGTCCAATAAGAAAACTACTCGATGGCAACAATATCACTACCTTTTCGTCAAGACTAGGTCATCTAATGATTAAATTAAACAGTTAGTAAGACGTTGAGGTTTATATGCTCACTTTTCAACAACTCTTTTCATATTCAGAATTTATGTATCTCTGCAGTATAGTTTCATTAGGCCTATTCAGTGACTTATGAAGGTATGCCACTTTCTAAAGTGATTAAAAGATTAGATTGTTAAATGAATAAATATAACTCTATTCAATTTCATACACTTTTTAAGAGTTGTTTCTAGTCCGTGAATCATTTTGTTTACGGAAATGTTTTTGTTTAAAATTGTCTTATTTGAATAATATCCTAGTCGTGAATAGCAACATTTTTTTCTTCAATGCTGGCACAAACTAGCAGCTGTTATCGTCTAGTTTATCTTACTGTTCTTTAAAGAAGAAAATTTTCTCAGTAAATTTGGAACAAACAAATTTAGTTGTCGGTATGCGATTGGTGCGACTCTATGCACTATTTTTTGCTTGCATTTTAACTAAGTCAATTCGTGGTTTGCTCGTCTGTGTTATTGTGCCATCAAACGAAAATCTAGTTGCTTTTCAGAAATTCAAACCTGTTTTGGCATCAGATTTCTTTCCCTTAATGTTCTTCAAAAAACAACAGCCGATAATAAACCATTCATGGAGTCACTCACCAACTATTCTTGTTAGTTGAATAAATTGATTAGTGGTTTGAATAACGAAGAAAGGAGAAGTTTTCCATTGATTCGGATGATAATATCCGGCCGATGGTAACTGAAACAATGCAAAATCGTGCATTCAACGTCTCCGCTTATGTAAATAAATGAGTTTACTAGAATCAGTTATTGGTTTTGTGTTGTAAAACGAATAGAATAGTTGCTGATTGCAACGAACTTTTTCTTCTCCATTTTTAAAGTCTCGAGCTTACTCTATCCAAGTGAGTTATTAGTGTTGTATTTCAGACAAACAAAAGAAAGCACTTCTGTATATCGCTTTTTTGCAGCACTGCGTATCAACATCCTAGGCGTTCTTTACAATTACCACAAATCCTGGCAGTTGGATAACAGCAATGGGATGCTTTAAAAATGCTTGGGATAAATTCAATCAAATTTATCAATAATACTCCGTAATTCTTTTTTATTCTCACACAACAACCACCATGAGACTGATTTTCTCCGCCCCTTGTCCTTATCTTTTCTTGCTGCTTTTCACTTTTCTACCACTGGATGCCAAATATCTGCGACCAAATCCATGGAATAATTATAACTTTTTAATCTTAATTAGCTCTAGTTGGTAGGCTATCAGACTCATTTGTTAGATATTGGTATTTTAGATATTAACTCCTGTTACACAAAATTATCGCAAATAACTCTACCTTTACGGAAATAATTCTTTAAGTTGGAAGAGATTATATACTTCTGCATATTGTTCTGCAAAATAGTCTAATTTTATATTGTGGCCTACTTAACATTAATGTATAGCCGTTGTTTATTTCTATAGTAATGCGCATGCTTTAGGTATTTATCTCTTAAGTGACAATACTAGATGAAACCGACCAGAACTTATGAGTGATCTCTCTTCAGATAATAATACTTTGCATCTGAAATGCATAGAGCTTAAGCCATGAAAACACTGGAATGGTTCGAGACCCTTTTGGAACAATGGCGCATCCTCTTTTCTAACTTTGAACCTAAATTTGTTCTTTTTTTGCTGCAATCAGTAGATTCGTTCGTCAACTATCGCTTATTATGTTTATATATCGCAGCGGATTGGATTCGGAAGATAAATTGGGTTAGATTGCCGAGTGCACAAAACGCAGGCTTCATTACAGCTGAAGCTATCAGCCAGTCATGGTGAGTCGGATTAATTCCCTTCTAACCAAATAGAAAGAACGACGTCTAAGTGACAGAAGTCGCGCGATTAAATCTAGAGAAAACTATCTCCTATACACACATGCATAAAAGCCAGCACATAGTGTATTTATCTACCCATTAATTCCATTCTTTTTGTTATATTCATTTGTAATCTCTGGTCTTAATTTTACTGCCAATGAGCGCCTGCTCGTGATTTGTCGCGAAAACTTGTATGAAACTACTGCTTTCACTCTAAAGAATGGTATCTGCATGTATTAATAATAAACATGTGATTTGATTTCTCGCTGTGAATTAGTCATTTAATAGGTTTTAGAGATACATTAAGAGCAGACAACCAGTGTGGGATAAGATTCAAATTGTCTCTTAGGGTTTCAAATATCAGTCTTAAACATAGCATTTTAAAGATGGCAAAAAATTGACAATAGCGCTTCCTGAAATATGATCATCTATTTCAACATTACTACTAATCCAAAAGGTTCAATGTGATTAAGTATCAACACGAAAGTAATTTCTTTAGTAGGTTTCTATACTACTTTTGATACTCCTAACATCATCACCATGGGTGTAAGAACGATATGACTTATAGAATATCACATGAACTTCATCATCAATGAACACCGTGCAAGTATAGAAATAATCTGGAAGACTAATCAACGTCCTTCTGTTCTTCTTGCACAACCACATGTAATCCGACGATATATTACCCTTGAATATAAGTAATACCTGATTGGTGAAAAATGTCAGTAGGAGAAAATATCATCAGATATTGTTCTATCAGTATTCTAGTTTTTGAGCTTTGTTTTTTTAATATTTCACCAGAAACTTCTTTCACCTCAAAGAAGGCTGTTTTTATTTGCAACTGCAAAATTCTGCACTAATCAGACACTGAAAAGCCCTCTCCATCTCTTGAAGTGGCAATTTGACTGTTCCCCTACCCAAATACCGCCTAGAACATCAAGAATCTCCCAAAGTCTAAATTATTCTGATTAAATTCGCTTAGAAAAGCATTAAAACATGGCAATGTCATCCTGGGCTGTGCAGCCGTGGTCTGGAAGAGTGAGAGACATTATGGTAAGTAGTTTTCGTGTGAAAGTTATATCACTTAAGAGTAAAAGTTGCTAAGTATGTTATAAAATTGTTTAATTTCTAGAACGATAGTACCAGTGTAAAATGTAATAGGTATTTACAATATGGCATAAATATAACTATTTTTTCTATTGATTCTGTTCCTAATTGTACTATTTTGTATCATTCATCGAATATGTAAACAAATTCACATAAATCTGAATCTCAACAGAAAATTAGTCATTTGAGGTCCATACCAAAGCATCCACACATGTATATATCGTACAGCAAACTCGTCACAGTGAAATATGCCTTTCCTTTTTAATTGCATCTTTGTTTATCCCAATCACAGAGTTATCCCTAGAGAGAAATGTTATGGAAACTTTCGCAAGTAAACAGTTCTAAATAAAATTTAGTATAAGCACATACGTTGCTTGTGTCTAGACTAGTGCAAATATTCAAAAAGTGTGGCAACGCGTAACAAAGCTGCATTTCCTTCAAGCTTTTCGATAGCGATCCACTCACCTGAAACAAACACGATCACAATATTCCAGAACTTTGCGTACATTTGTATGCTGAATGAGACTGCAAATTTCCGTTCATGATAATTCGGTTTGTCCGAATAATTGATGTTTCAGCTACTTATAATTTATAATTATAGAGGAAATGGTAAGTTTTTAAGCATCACTATATGCACATTTATATTACCCTCTAGATATTTGAATTATTAATATTAATAGGACCGCGAAGTGTGATTCGCAGTGAGCAATTCTAGTGTCCATTGTTAACTGCTGATCAATGGATCAAAATTAAATTAACATTTTTATTCATTTTCATATCTACAAAAACGTAAGCTGAGCTGGCTTCATTAAAATATGCATGTGGTTGTCTTCGGAGTTTTCTCATGCATAGTTAAACGGAAATTAAGAAGTAGTGATACTATGCAGAATGGAGTTTAGTTACAGCTGTGCACGCCTCCCACAAATGTGCTTCTGACCAGTAGTTTTCCTTTGTCCGACACCCGTTCCGATAGTTTAGGCATGCTCACTGCGTCCCCAAAAAGAAATACCTTTGCACACACTCGAGCATCAAATACTAGTGGTTCATGGGTGGTTTGATATTGATTAGTCCCACTGGGATAGATGGGGATATGGGAATATCTCCTTTGCTCTCAAGTTATCTCTCCACACATTCATTTCTTGATTTCGATTACATGCCTAAAAGAAACCGAATAGCCGTGTGCGCAAAATAATTGGGCATGTTGTTTTATTCCTCAATGTGCCAGATCCTTCTGGTATTAGTAGGTTGTGATATGCGCTCCAAACCGCCGTGTAATGCATGCTTCGATTTTGCTGCTTCAGTGTGCTTTAGCTCCATATTCAGTAGATAAACGCATATTTATCAGTTTTACTCCTGTTAGCCACTCTGCTAAAATACGAGACAAAACAATGCTATTTTGCATAGCTTTGGTTATGAAAACATTTGGCTATAAATCTTCAGAACTGTTTCAATTCTCTAAGGAATACATAGTTATCACCATTTAGCATCTACCCACTATTTTTACTCTCTACTCTATGCCGTATGAACTGAGACAAATAAGGCATACTAATAAAACAGTAATATTAAAAATTCTTCTCACGTTTCCCTAATTTTCCGAATTAATTGTGCCTTAAACCCGGGTATTGATGAGAATTTGGTAATTTCATTTGTTATAGGTCTACATACTTTTTTTAAATAGTTGAAATTTCTTCATTTAACAATATTGTTGAAACTATCCATTTACTAAATTTTATCTTTGCATTTCTTCATTTTAACTTTCAATGACTGTGTTGACAGCAGCATTAATCACTGTCAGGACTAGAAAACTCACATTTTTCATGTAACTCAGCTGAGTTTGGCTTCTCCATGTCCCTTTTAGCAAAATTAGTTGTATAATAAATAAGCAAAACATAGTTGTTCATGAACATTTTCCTCAGTTTAGACTTCTGACTAGCATTACTAAATACCATCAACGTTTATTTAATAGCCATATTGAGCAGGCTCCGTTGTTATTTGCAGATTTCCGCCAAAGAATGGCTTAAATATCCCTAAATCGATTGAAAATTGTAGAATATTCTTATTTATGTAAATATTGTTTCTCTGCAAGCTTATAGCATTTAATCATTCTACGGCATTTTTTCGTGCAAATTGTGTGACAAGTAAACAATGAAATCTTTAACATAATATTCCAAATTTGTCGTTTTTTCTGAAGTCGGAACTTAATTTGTTGAATAGTATTAACCTAGTCATACGCATAGTATGGTCAATTCATCAGCTCTTCTTATACTCCTCTTGTAATTAACAGACTTAGGCTTGAAGAAGGAACTGTTCTAGTGCATAGCGGAAGTTTGGAACTAATGGTTCTATTGGTCTCTCTCGATCACGCCGTAAAGGTTTGGTGTCCCATTCGTGTTTTTGTCGGTGGCATGGATTCAATTCTCGTATGGTCGAATTGTTGTTTGCTCTTTTCCCTGTTATTATGCTATTCAGATATTCACTGCTGGCTTTAACGAGACGTTAACACGACTCGTAACTTCAACTCTAACCTTCCAATTTAAATTAGATACTAAAGATCTATCATATGTTCATTAGCAATTGTTTTGAGCAAAAAATACGTCAAATAAACAATCACTGTTGCTATTTGCCACTTTTATTTTGTCTTCTTTTTGGCAAGTATCAAAGCCACAGCTTTATTTATTTGAATTGCATTTGTAGTTTTAATGCTAATTGGGATTCTTTTTTTTAATTATTCAGATCAACAAAATATGTTGGCTTCTAAGGCAAATTTAGTCACAGCATAACAGAAAATCTCCTTAAAATATATATGTAATTTGAACTTTTCACATAAGGGCATGCACTTATAAATTTATATTCTACATTGTCATATAATATATAGTAAGCTTAATTGTTTTCCACTTAGTGTAATAGTACAAGATTGTGTCTCTTATTCAAGCACTCATTTTCACTATCCAAATGTATATTTGTACGGTTGTCCCATAAGTACGAGTTTATAATATGGTGGTTCCGTTGCAAGTCATTCAATTTCTTCATATTTCTAGAAGAATCTTTCTAGACATATTATTAGTTTCTATAAACATCTAGTATTTTTGCTTGGAATATATATTTATATTTCTTTTACTAAAAGAATGGGACCATTCTCCATCTGGGATTAGATATTTTTTAGTATCGACAAGCGCTTAAATCTTACGCATTCCTACGACATTCTGAAAGCCTTCTTGAGAGATATCTGATTCTTACAACTTTGCCTGCTTATGAATACTTTAGCTTTGACTATGTGAGAACATACGAATAAATATAAGCAGTCTCTCTTTTGTTTACATACATTTAACCACTTGCTGTTCCGTAAGTTCTACCTCACTTTAATGTCCAACGCATTTTTTAGGCTTCTCCTATGCATTTATAAGCCTAACATCCATAGAACAATTACGTTTACGTTTACGAGCAGTAAATTCTAGATGTTGATACAAGGCATGAAGAAGAGTATCTCCGCCACAATGACCACTGCTAAAGCAGTAGTGTATGCAAACCCTTGCCAATAAACGTTACACTGTGACCACCAATAACTGAAGATATCTAAGAGGTCTTGCGAGGATGTCCCGTCTTCGATTCGTGTCTTTTGGTGTTACAAACCAATAATCCAGATCATAATATGAGGATATACATGGGCTTATTGTCCCAAATGATCCATAACTCAAACTAATTAATGGATTCCCCAAGCGCTAATACGCTCTGATTCAGCATTAGCAGGGTTGCTGAAGGGAAAATATTGTCGCGAAATTTGCATTTTAAGAAAGAGCACGCACAGCACTTATGGCACTTTTTGTTTAAGCACTTTCATACTAGTGATTAATGCTACTCATTACTAAAATAACGAATATTTTACAGGATCTCATGTTTAATATACTACTTTCTATGGCTAAAGAGGGCTCCTCTGATTGTCCCCAATTCACGACTCCAGGAAGTGAGTTAGTTACACACTTTCCTATCGATTTTATAAAATATATAATTTAATAAACAGATTGTAGAATTATTTAGCTACATAGAAGGTCTGACATAGATTTGTTTGAATTTGTTTGACTAAAGGTGTACCACTTTGTATATAAAAGTTATATTAATATATACTTAAACAACAATAAAATGCAATAAAACACTGATGTATTGATCTAAATAATAAAAAATCGATGGCTTAGCTCTTTAATAGGTTAGTAATATTCAACTAAAAACAATTGATAAATATTTTTTTAAATCTTTTGATACCTATTCTAGAATTTTCAGGATCAAGTAGAGACAATCTCATCAATACAGTATATAAACTCCATAGGACACGGTTACGAATATTGGAACCTTATAGGTAGCATATGAGTTCATTTCCAATTTATAGGTTAATAAATTTATTTCTATACTCGGTTAGAAAAATTATAGTTAACTCTGGGCACCCTTACAAATAGCGTTAGTTATTCTCAATAAAACAACGGCATATTACATTATGGCTTAGAAGGAAAACCATAAAATTGAGATGTACGTAAATATGGATTTTCATTTCGTCAAAATGTTTCTGCAAGAAACTATTTACGGCTTCTCTGGTGTTCTAAATGCAGCTATTTGTTGTTGATAAGAAGTTTTCCTTCACTTTTATTATGTAGCTTCATTTCAGAAGGCTTAAAAACGCATTGAAACAATTGCAAGAAGATTACCTTAAATCAAAAGACTCCAATCCAATCATGCGCTATATGAAATTACAACAGAGTGTCAGAGAGGTTAATCACTTTCACCGAATTCAGTCTATTAAAAGTTGATTATTCTATGGGACTAACTGCAATCCAATATTTACACTATTTTTTATAGGTTGCAATATTGGAAAAACAGTACTGGAAATTATTAGATGTTCCCACCCAAGATGGTGTTGAGGACCAAAATGACTATGTTGTTAGGTAATTTATGCTATTTTTATTTAGAATTCAACACAGTACTACTGTTTTGATGCTATTCCTTAATAAATTTGTTTTTGACACAGTGGACAGCCGCATTATTTCTCAGGATCATACAATTGTTGGAGGAGACATCTACTCCCGTACCGCCAACGGGTGGTATTGGAGCCTTGTTGAGTTCCACTGTGATGGGAAAAACAACTGAGTCGCGAGTGGATCAGAATCTATATGACTCAATTAAAAGTGAGCAGTTTATTAGAGAAAATAATGCGTTAAAAGACCTACTTTTTCTTCTTCTTCTGTCACCTTTCCGTCTTAATACATTCTTAGATGGCACGTACAAAGATACCTTTTTGATGCAAGATGCATCAATAGTATTAAAGAACACTACACTATGACCTCTAGCGTTATCAGTTTGGGAATGTATCTTGAATCCCTATATTACTATAATTGGCTTCGAATAGTCCAACAGAATTACTTATGCCGAGTTTCTGAGAAAATGAGCGAAATTATTGTGAGTACTGTACACACTCATCACTCGAGCGAGAAGTTGTAAATCAAAAGCATCGTACAGAATCTTTAGCAGTTAATTTATAGGTCACCCACTACTTCTCACTTACATGGTTCTATTCATTGGTTATCAAAATATAATTAGAATTGAAGCTGAATTATTCTACAATTACTATGAAGCAATTTTATTTTATTTGGATTATTGTGTGGGAAGTTTACCTTCAGTGCAATGTTACAATGTTTCGTCATCTAAAGTAGAATAAAAGAATGCGAGTTTAATTGGTAAAAAGAAATTGCAACTGAATTTCTCTCGAAAAGTTTTGTGCTTGTTCTAATTATGCTGGAGCTGGTCACTCTCACAACTAATATTAAACTGTTGCTGTATCTAAGGTCGTAAAACAGAAGAACTACAACGGGACTGCGAAGTGATGTACACGCTACTGTACAAACTGATCAGGAAATATCAAGGCCTACGACGAATAATTAAGGTCGCTCCTTTCTTTTTCTCTATTTTGCACATTAGACTTGAATACTATTCTGATTTGCCTCAATTACCAGTAAATCACGTTTCAGGATCTACATGACAAATACGATGCTACCCGCATGTATCCAATCGTGCCTCGATACCCTATTTTAAAGAAAATGATAAAATCAGCCCTGCGCGCCCCAGAATTCGCAGATATCTGTCACGAACAAACGGAATGATGTACTTTGCATATATGAGAGTATGAAATTTAGTATTTAAAGTTAATAAATTCAAATAGCAAGGCATTTTAAGAGTCACAGTTATTTTGTCTAAAATAATGGCGATATAATATTCAGTTGCTAGCAGCGCATAATAATTGCTGTAATATTAAAAGGTAAAATTTAAAATCTCGAGTATATAATATACATAACATTATACTAAAAGTCCACAACCAAATGAGTGAAACTGATTATCACAGTGATGAACTTAGTTGGCCGCCTGCTTCTTGGCGAGATTGTCGCTAAGTTTATCGAGGAATTCGAAAGTGTTTAAATAATCAGAACGAGTCACACTGTAAAATAAATACAAATATTATTAAACAGAGAATTTGTATGGTATAAAGTAGTCAAAGCGGAAAACGTAAACAGTAAAACTTACTTATTCATTCCTTTTATACAAATAGCTAGGTCTTTAGTAAGGAAACCCGCTTCCATGGTTTCAATACAAACCTTAATTCGAAAAAATTATTGCGTGAAAATCATTAATAATATTAACTATCAAAAACGTCGCTAACCCATTCGAGATTCTCGGCAAATTTGGCGAGGAGCTCGTTCTTATCCAAGTGTGCACGATGGGATAGACCACGAGTCCAAGCAAAGATCGATGCTTTAAAATTACACTAATGG
Source organism: Heterorhabditis indica (assembly GCA_020740425.3). Classification (NCBI taxonomy): domain Eukaryota; kingdom Metazoa; phylum Nematoda; class Chromadorea; order Rhabditida; family Heterorhabditidae; genus Heterorhabditis; species Heterorhabditis indica. The sequence continues at coordinate 38,426 of JAJAVP010000160.1, forward strand.
AAGCTTTTGTAATCCACAACATATCTAATAGAATTAAGCTAAACTTAGTGTTTAAAATCCTTAAACAACTGTGACACATCAATTTTTCTGAAAATACTTACCGATAGGGTTTGTGGAAGTTTCTTGACCGTTTTGATGTTGTCTGTAATGTCTGGTAACAGTTCCATGTGCAGCTTCGGCTTCTACTGTTTTACCATCTGGGCAAACTAGAACTGAAGTCATAAGACCAAGAGATCCGTATCCTAGAAATTAATTATATAAAAGTACGAGTTCCAATAACTTTAAGTTATAGTGGTAGCTGTTGTAAGCATAATATTTTGCACTAATTATAGGAAACTTTCTCTTATACTTACCTTGAGCAACTGAGTCAGACTGAACGTCTCCATCATAGTTTTTACAAGCCCAAACAAATCCTCCATCACTTTTCATTGCCTGCGCCACCATGTCATCGATCAAACGGTGCTCATACCAGATACCAGCAGTTTTAAATTGTGTCTCGTACTCCTATAATGTGTGAAATTAATTATGTTTAAAGTTGGCTACTTTACTCTGAAATATTAATGCGCTATACCCTTATTAAGAATTTAATAAAAAGAAACAAACAGGATAGATTTCAGCAAAAATATCCTTGAATCGCCCATCGTATTTTTTCAAAATGGTATTCTTGGTGGAAAGGTAAAGAGGATAGCCACGCTGAAGAGCATATTTGAAAGAGGCATGAGCAAAATCCCTGCAATATTACTGCAAAAGATTCACAATAGGATTTTGTGTTTAAAACAGATATTCACAATCAAGTTCCTATTATCTAAAAATATTATGTTGATTTAAAAAGTACCTACCTAATAGATTCATCAGTGTTATACATGGAAAGTGAAACTCCAGGTCCCTTAAAATCATATACTTCATGCTTGATTTCGTTGGAACCATCGGCTGGTACGAAGCGAATTTCAAGCTTTCCGGCCGAAGGCACTACGAAGTCGGTAGCTTTGTACTGGATTTATACAATTAATCAGTAATTAAATACGTATCATTAACTTAATTATTATAGAAAATATAATGTGAGGATAGAAGTGGGTAATCACGGACTTGATCAGCATGGGCATGACGACCAATGATAATGGGTTTAGTCCATGAATTTACAAGTCGTGGAACATTTTTCACAATTATAGGTTCACGGAAAACAGTACCTGAAAGAAATATAAGGAATAGGTAGCCAATTTTAAAGCTCTAATGATGATATAAAAACGTGCCAAAAATCATCACATTTTATAGTTCTTGTGCATTAGACAAGAAGTAATAGTTTTTTAAAATTTATTTTTGCAAACGCGTGGTCTCAAGGGATTTCAAATAATTTATCGCCAACATTTAGCCTTGTTTTCTAGATGTATATGAAACTCTAAGTTTACTACACTTAGAATCAAATACAAAATTAGTTCCTCACCTACACAAATAATTGTTTTGACCACTTCATTGATCTCAGTGAAGTTGAACAGATTTAATTTAATAGTAAATAACTACCTCCAAGAATATTTCTAATTGTTCCATTGGGACTTTTCCACATCTTCTTCAGCTTAAACTCTGAAACCAGAATTGATTTCATTCAAATATATGCCAATGTTTTCAATCATAAAACCTTTATTGAAGAGTCACCTACCCTCTACTCGAGCTTCATCAGGAGTGATAGTTGCGCATTTAACAGCAACATTGTATTTAAGAGTGGCTTCAGCTGCATCGATGGTAACTGATAAATGGTTAGGTTTAAACAAAGTATATTTTAGACATCAATCAAAATGCTTCAATTCTATTGTGTCACTCTTACGAATAAGTAATAACGTAGACAAGTGGCGATTGAACAAATTGCATGCTAACTTTATTCTCAGAGAATTTCCCTACTATTTAGTCAACCTTTTGGCAGGATAACGCTACTATTCATTCAAGCCATTCTACGGCATTATTAATGGGAACATTACGCCACCACGATTGCGATTCCAAGATTTTAACCTATGAACCTCGTAGGATAGGTTTGTACACAAACGCCAGCTTAAGTCAATTTCCAACTTAAACCTCTATTTATCAAGGAGTAGAGGAAAATTAAGCCAGAAAATTATCAAAGATTTGTTGATAGTATGCTACATAGAATCTTTGATATTATATACAAGAATGGATATTGTACTGATTATCATCTTATTATTTCAAGTTTTTATTGTTAACTTAGGTCAAAACATGGATTCCAAATTGAGTAGTTTAGCATTTCTCTGCAAATCTATAATTAATAATGACTAAGGTATGCCAGATTAAAGAAATCTTATAATGAAAACAAAATTATTGCCAAGACAAACCTTGGTCATCGGTGGCATCTCTGTTCTCAATTCCCAGATCGAAGAAGTGGATATCTAGGTCTACATAGGGTAAGATCAACTTCTCCTTGATAAGATCCCAAATTATCCTAAAAATTGGAGTAAAATCATCCACTAAATACGAGAGAGTTTTTCGACTTCAGACTACATGATTGTATTCATATTACTTTCTAATAAGCATAATTGAACAATGTTGACTGAAACGTGAGTATCCAAAATAGATGGCTGTGTGTGTAGATTTCAGCTCCCAAATATACATATAAATAAATATTTGCAGTTCTTTTAGATATTATTTTATGCTCTAATACAGTGTTGAGTCATTGTTTCAATTTGATGGCTAACTGGTTATTAAACTGTTTTTCTCTGTATTGTCCGGCACAACAATTGAACTTTTCCTTTCACTTCCTTTAATAACATTCTGTTATCGCTTTGTGCTGAACTGTGTCGTCACTGTTCTATTATCACAGTCCTGGTGTTTCTGTTCTAACGGCGTTCTAGATTGTTTAGTGCAAAGTGCAAATAAAAGTAAAACGTGGCTAATGGATGGCCTTGGATACGGCCTAAATGCACTGTCGTTCAGTAGTTTCGCTGTCGTGGTCTTGGTCACAATCAATATCAACTTAGGTAACAAAGAACAAGAATCAGACCAAATGTCAAATTTGCATAATTAGTTGATATCCGTTTTACCGCTAAGTAACGAAAGTTACAGATAAGAGACCACAGTAATGACGGAAGTGATATAATCCATATTCGTGTACTAAGAGTAAACGAATACAATCTAGTGATAGAGACCGATAACGTGCTGATGGCGTGATAGCTCCTACGCGTACTGTTAGAAGTGGAGAACGCGGTCTTACGATCTACCGAAAATACTTCGCATACAAATACAATTGACTATTGTTTTCATCAAATTACCCACTCATTTAAGTCAGGAAACGTGTTACAATCGAAGATTTGATTACAATAAACATGTTTTATTGCGTTCAAAATGAGAACTATTGCAACTGAAAAATTCAGAAAACATTTTATGAATCTTTCTACCTGGTCATCTCGTCTCCTTGCATTTCAACGATGTCACCACCCTTGATCTTGCTTGCCATGTTGATACACGAGAATTACCTAGAACGAGACGATATTACCTATAATTTATTGATTCGAAGTAATAAAATATGTGGCAGGTTTGTATATACCATGAAAAGAGGTTATTTTTAGGAAATAAATTAAGCGGTTGTTGAAGTACACATAAATGAGTAGGTGTAAACAATTATCTCGTTTATATTAACCAAAAATAAAACTAAATAGCAGACAATCGATCGGCGACAAGACTCGCACAACAAGCGTCCTTTAGCACGCGGGGTCGTTCTTTGCTCTTATATACCGGCAATTTGCCACCCGCTTTTTTATTTATTCCCACTTTGTCATGGGTGCATGTAGTGATATGATCAATGTATTGGCCAAAATTTCTTCCCAATTCGTTTCTTTTTCCCTTTTTTCTTAAATCTTCTTTCCATGATATGAGACTATTTTAGCATTTATATCAGCAGGTAAACTATGAAGAGAGAAAAACACTTTCGAAAAAATGGGAAATAAGCAGACAGTGAGAGGAAGATAAAATTAAATAATCTAGAGTTTAAGGGCAAAATAACTCTACATGAGCGACGTTGAAGATCATCACACTAATTAAGAGAATGTGATGAGCGTCTTTGCTGAGTAGTTCTTCGGTGTCGCGAGATATAGGGGCGCCGAAAAAGGGATCAAAAGACATGCAGGAAAGTAATGCATAAGAAACAAACTGTTAGCTTAATATTTTCTAGTCTTTTATAATTCTATTATCTAAAGAAAATGAAAGAAAATATAACTTGTATTTTGTTGTTTACTTTACATACTTTTCCCGTACACGAGGACTATTTTATTTGCTAACTGTCTTCTATTAGACTCTCATCAGAGAACTGATGCTATGTTTGTAAAGTAAAATAAATAGTAATATGAGTTTTTATATGTTGATATCTCGCAGAAGTAAAATACAACAAAAATAAACAACACTACTTACTGAGTGATTTCTGTTAACATTTGTGATTAATGCCAAATTATGGGTACATTATTAATTGGTTCGATAATGTGATTAAAATGAAGATCACAGTGAAATGGATAGGTTTGAAGCACACCCTTGGAGCATAGCAAAAAACAGCAACAGCTCTCCATATTTTTTATTTGCAAGACTCATCTCAGTGCAGTGATGCTAGGAGACCACAGATTGTTCAGTTATCCTGCATCAAACTCCAAAAATAAGTAGCACGTGTCCATGGATCACAGTTGGCCAACCTAATTGTTATTTTCGGCTAACCAGCTGATATCATCTGTATTTTCAGGATTTCGCTATACCTCTCGTGACTTGCAGTGTTGTTGCAAGGAGTGTTTTCAAGAATTCAAGACCATGTTGATAGTGTGGAAAATACTTGAGTGGCTATCGTATAAAAGCCGAGGTGTATGAGCCAGAAACAATCCAGCTGGTGGATAGTCAGTTGGCTGTTCTAGTTGTCTCTTCGCTCATTATTTCTTATTCGTGACATTCTCACTTCAATGTGAAATTTCTAGATATGTCTACGAAACTTGTTCAAGTTTTAGTCTGGAGGAGGATTTATATTAGTGAAATATAATTGTCGAATTATATGAACTTTGATTGAGTTTCAGTCTAAATAATCAACCGTCATGAGCATCCCAATCGAATCTGAAGCAAAGAAGTGGGACTGGCCACTACAAACCAATGATGAATTTGTCAATGTATGTAGAAACACTATTAGTCTATCATGTTTTTTCTTCTTTTAGACTCATCTTCATTATTACTTCAGGTTACTGATAACAACGATCGTTTTGAGGTGGGACTTGATGCCAAATTCTTCACTCCAAAAGAAATCGAAGTAAGAGCCATAATTTTTATAACAGTGTCAATAGCTTCTTCTTGTTTATAATAATTAGTCAAAACCTAATACATTAAAATAGACGCTCTGATTACAGAAAGGTAGAAGTTATAGGTGAAAGCCATTGGAGAACTGCTCGAAATCCACCTCGAACATGAGGCACGCAGTAATGAATTTGGCAACGTTAGCAGGAACATTACCAGGTTAGGAAAGTCAAAAACTCCTTATACTATATTTTAGAGGGTTGTGATAATCAATATAAAGACACGTTTCAGTTATTCCTATTAATTTTTAGACAAATAATTTGAACAGTGTAATAATAACTGCAGGAAATGAAACCGTTTAGGTGCTACAAACTACCAAAAGATGTGAATACGAAAACTCTAAAGAGTAATCTTGATAATAGAGGCGTGCTTCATATAACTGCTCTGAAGATGCACTAGAATTACATTTTTGTATGAATTGTATCTCTTCTTCTATACAATGTATATATCTGTAGATTTATTAGTTCACTTTGAATACAATAATAATTGAAACAAAATTTCGTTCAATGTATTTATTACAAGACACAGTTAAGTCTGGTGAGTCCAAGAGAGATAAAAGGAGATCAGCTTACGTTGCTAGCATCTGGTGCTTACACTAAGAAGAGGTTTGAGGTTACGTGCAAAAGATAAATGGTTAGAGTAAGTTATGACTTTCCAATTGACTATTCATGCTAATTAAGTGGCTCATAAATAACGGTAACAAAATATATATGTGAAAATTCATACGTCAAAATATTTATTTACTTGTTTGTAAAATCATCTGCTCTATTGCCATTGTTTATTGAGCATATCGACATAATTCTGCCAACCGGCCTCTCCTATCGTTTTCACGGACACCAAAGTGCGAACTTGATTATTCCTTTTCCTAGTAAGCCATACCATTTGGAAGATCGTAATAATAGGAAGGGCCAAAATAAATAAGGGAACAAACTGAAATTAATTTTAATATCAAAGCAGATATAAAGGGATAAGAATATTTCCAACCAAAAAATAATATATTCAGTAACTGACATAGAATAATAAATGAGCAGAAACGAAAAGAGGTTTGTTCTGCACAAGGAGCTGACGGCTAATTAACGTAAGAAAAAGTTGGGCCACCGCGTATGTTAAGTAGATCACCAGATGGACAATTGATATCATTGAAATAAATTTGGTGGTTTTAATATTTTCTGACAACTGATACCTTGTGGACAAAGATGAATGTGGTCTAAAACAAAAAATACCTATAACAAAAGCAGTTTTCTAGTTAGTACCAGAACAATTTTCTCTAAAAGTTATAAATTTGTTTTTTGAAACACTCATAGTTTTGGAAATTAGAAGACTTACTGACAGTGCACAAACTTAGATTAATAACGCAAAACAGCTGACGAATTTCTAGAACATTAACAAAGGTGTTTCTACCTTAGTGAATACTAGAACGCTATATTATATATCAGCTAATTGATATCTAAGTCATATCAAGTATCCAGTCCAGTTTTAAGTCCTTGATAATCTTTTCAAGTGAGATGTGGTCTTTAATACATGAACGAAAACAAGTACCCCAAAACCCACAACCTCACTCTTTCTTCTATTCTATTTGAGCCACTGCCAGATTAAATTAAAGCAAAATACGATTTTCACTTATATTATTCTAATGTTCCTAGCTCCTTCTTGTCTAGAGTATAATCGTAATTCTTCTGATTCTTTAGAAACTAAACACATTTCCATGGTAATTAGTTAGGTAAACAACTCACCTTAAGTTTGTTTTTTGACTGATTAGGCACAGAGCAAGTGTTGTCACTAGAGAAGTGGTACATAGAGAAATGCCAATGATATAGAGTATTCTTGCTTTAGGAATGAGATGAGCCGGCGTGCTCAATGAGTTAACCACTGTGTCCTTAAAGTCATTGTATTCGTAGGTGCAAAGCATAGAAATAGCTGGAGTAGCTATCTGCAAAAGGATATCAAGGTAGATATGTTTTAAAATCATTTGTTGATACGATTTTTTTATTCTTGAAATAATATTACTGAAAATAAGTACTAACGGCTATAATAAATAATATGATTCCTATTCGTTTTCCAGAGGTTTCGTACTCTGCAAATTTGATAGTGGCTACAAGTCTTTCGATGCACATAGTGAACTGGAAGCAAGAAAGAGCCAGGACACCGTAGACCATAAGAAGGTGAGAAATTGCGTAGAAACACTGTGACAAGAACACATCGCATGGATTAGCGAATGTGTAAGAACGAACTATGTGCTCCATCTTCATGAAAATAGAATATTTCATGTCAAAGCATTCAACTTTTAAAGAATTTGTTCTTTTAAAATGTGTTTTGATAGCTATTAACTAGTTCAGGCAATTGTGTATAACTTTCGTTTTTCCCAAAAATCTATCTGAAGTATAGCTATCATAAATGTCAATTCTGAGTATACAAACTTAGAAAAACAACAATTTTTTACAAAAGTATATAATTTAGTTCCTTCCCAACTATTAATTCTTCAGTGAATTATATAAATGAGTAAACCATTTAGATAAAGTGAATCACCTGGAATATAATGAGCAGTATAGAGTGGACAGTCGCAATTAAATAGTAACCCGATATAAGAAGCTAAATAATTAAATTTCATTTTTCACATAAAATTATAGTGGTTTCTTGGATGACAGGGAATTTTAAGAATTTCATGCATAAATAGTTTGATTCTCTCAACTGGTAAGAGAATAACTAAATAGGTAGTTGTATGAAACATTTTCTGAATTGTCTCAGTTATTTCTGAACTTAGATATCACTTTAAGTATTTAGAATTGATCAGTGGAAATTTTCTAATAAACCAGTAACACTTTCGAAATAAAACGAAGAAAATATTTTTATCTCAAGGGAAAGTGGACAGAATACAATGAAAAAAAGACCACTTTGAATGACTAGTGAATTTAAAATATCCGAATTTGAGAAATGATTTTTGGCATAATCTTTACCTTAATATTAAAGTGATAACCAGCTAAATAGAGATACTTCACTTGAACAAAAATAAGAAGAACAGCAGATAGTAGTGATTCAACGGTGACGATATACTGGACAACAGAATATACGGGAAAAGTAATTACCTTCACACCATTCTGAAAATAGCCATTTTGATTGTATCAGATTAATCAAAACAATAACGAGACACTGGCAACTTACTTCTAGACACCATTCTGCATTCATTAGCTTGGAGGAAAGGAAAAAGATAGCAAGTCAACTAAAAATAAGTCTCCACTTGTGGTAGTTTGATGCCTAATATCAAAAGTTGACCGAAATAATTTTAACAAGTATCTATTTTACTAAAATATAGACAACAACAGATATTATATAGCAGACATCTAAACCTATTATAAATTCAAACAAAGCAGCAAATGAGATAGACAGACACCTACATGAAAGGGAGGACATTCATTATAATAGCTAAGGTCATTCTGCAAAGCAGAATCTAAAATTAATTAATTTATAACAGTGGCTAATAAGGCTTAGAAAAATTGGATCATTAAATGATTTCGAAAACTATTGTAACTCTCAAATAATCTAATAGATCCTATATTTCACTCGGTTTGATCTAATGGCAATAGAGGTTTTGCCAAATGATGACTTTTTTCAGGCAACATTTTCAGTAATATAACGATAAGGAGAAAAGTAACTATATAGAATAATAATAACAGCAAAAAATACAAGAGAAATAATTAGTCAAATATAACATACTAAAAGAAAACAACGAAAGATCTATTAGTCTTCAGGAAATTTGTAATTTATGATGATGAGTTCTATTTCCACAGTTTCCAAACAATGTGCTCGTAATTCCGCCATCCCTCCACTCCCTTTGTCTCCATTGAGATAATCGATCGGAAATTTATCTCTTGCTTCAACCGATCTTTTCGCAAGAGATGTATGCTAAGAAGTGGTAGAAGAAACGTAAACAGTGGAACAAGCTGTAAATAATTATCTAAACATTTCAATGCAGTGTCTTTTTTTTGGTTGCAAAATATTATCTATGCGTAAAGTTCGTATCTAATTTGATTACTACTAAATAATACAATGGAAAAAGCAGCAAGTGAGAAATTTATGTCAGCAAAAGTTGCAGAGTCTTAAAATCTACTACTCACTTAATCATTAACTATTTTTATTTAGAGAATGCACAGTTGTGCTAGTTGATACTGAACTGTATCAAAATATCATTTGTTCACTAGATAAACTAGGGAAAATTTTGTTATTATGGCAACTTAATATCTAACCACATCCCATCTTCCTGTTTCTACTTTTATGGGAACAACTTTTGTTCTAACGTTTCAAGAGATGTCCCCATTACTAATGCATTCTCTTCATTAACTACACTTTGCGTTCTGTTGTACTCCTACCTTCTTGTAGAGTTGATTATTAACAATGCTTGAGAAGACTAGTATCTAACTAAACTACTTTTGCACTTGCTTAATACTAGAAAATTTAGGGAAATCAGCCAGTAATATTCACCGAAATTTAAGACTGTTCTTTACAATATTTATTTAACTTATATACGTACTATTAAGGTAATTACAAGAGAGATTTAAGGTACTGTAGCCTTTAATCGTGAATATTCCAGAAATGGCAAATTAATACTAATTTTATCTTCACCCACATAGAACGCTGTGCGGAAGAGAGTATACCAATTCGACTCAAAAGTGAACCATCTGGACTTCATTAGCCTGACTGTGAGTCCGGCACCAAAATAAACTATGAATTGGCCTAGTTGCAGAAAAGACAAGTAGGATATGAACCGTGTTGTGAACACATTTTGTTGAGCTTGGAAACGATAAGTCAGCGTGGAATGTATTCTGCAAATACTCAAAAAATGTTTAGAACTCAAAAAAATGGTCTTTATACTGACATGCTAAGCCTTCGTCTATTAACTTTCAATAAAATAGTCATGATGACGAAAGCAGTCAGAAATAGTGGAATACAGGTGGCAAATACTATATTCATATCCGGAATAGAATCAGGTGGAATATGTAAAAATGTGATGGACACTTCACTGAACGGATCGTCCGAATAGACTATAACTTCTAGCAATACTGGTGTGACAATCTGGAAATTAAGTGCTTTAAAATTAAAAAGAAGCCAACATTAAGTGTACTAACTGCGATTGTGAAAAGGAATATGCCGAGAATGCGTCCATTTTTCTCGTAGTTTCTGACGTGAATACTAGCGACAACCCTTTCCACACAAATCATAGCTTGAAGGGTGACTTGAGTCAGTACGGTGTAGTTGGTTATGAGGTGAGCGAATATATAGAAATCCCTTGGTAAGAAAACTTTGCAAATACCATAGAGTGAATGAAAGCTTTGGTAGATCTAAAAGACCTCTATATAAAATCATTCAAATGCCTTTATTGGATATAATATGAAACAAAATTTACTAATCCACAATCTCGAAAAACTTACTTGGCAAATTACATAAACGGTGGAGTGACAAGTAGCATTAGCATAATAAGCTACCAAAATTATCTGAAAAATCTATTCTAAAAAACAATACTTGTAACAACAACCTATTTTTTTATGTTATCTTGTTTAGATACCGTTAGATAGTGATGTGTCTTGTAATTATTTTCACAATTTCAATCACAGATAATTTTTTAGTTTATGGAAGTCTTTCCATCACTTATTCTGCTACATTTATCCCAAATAAGATATTCTTGGCTAGTTAACAGGTGAGAATAATTTGTGATCATTCAACATGGGCATGAGGACATATACTAATAGCCTATCAACATAATTTAGCAACAAAAAATATCCGATAAAATAAGTATAATAATATCTCCATAATGCATACCGAGAACTCTTAATTCTATGGAAAATAAGAACTGGATGGTAATAGAGGTAAGAAAGAAAAGTAATATGATTGTCAAGAGAGAAGAGATTTGATGGGGGAAACCTCACAGATCGGTAAACAGAAAGTGGCTATATAAGCATATGGGAGTTCAGAGGATACGAGTAGGTTTCTCTAAGATTTATCACATAAAGAAATCAATCGTTTGTTCAGAGATGTCCTATGAATTGAAGTATAATCTAAAGAAATTGCTTTGAAATCACACGTAAAATGTATGAGAACGTAGACTGTGTCATATATTGTACCACTAATGTTTGCAGAAATAAAACAAACTGTTCAACACCTGTTTATATTTATGATTTATATTAAAATAAATTAATTACCTTTAAATTGAAGTGGAACGTGGCCTTAAAAATATATCTGATTTGCACATGAATTAATAGGGGGATAGATATCAATGACAATAATACATATAACATTTGAATGGATATGTAGAAGGGATTATTAGTTAGGTTCGTTCCATACTGAAATGTCCAAATATGCATATTTTAATAATTTCATAACAGGAACTGCAGCGCTAGGAAGCAGCTCTATCACTGTGACAGAAACTCATCCAAGTGGATGTGTGGTGAAAATGTGTGATTTCTTACCTCTCTACATTCTTCTTCGTTCAAATTGTCCAATTGTGAATAAGTTGGATATGCCATTAATTCAATTACTAGCACGAAAAGCTGTATTCTGATAATGACTATATTTCACTGAAACCTGACTTATCGTGGATATAGAGTGAGCTAAAAATGTGAAAGTTCCTGCTAATAACAACGAAAAACATTCAAATGCTATCAAAACAAGTACGTTCATTTCGATATCTATAGGACAGTAAAAACGAGGTATTTACCAATAAACAGAAAACGGTTCTCCAGGCATACGCGCCAGCTAAGCCACGGGATAACATAATTTCCACCAGGTGAAACTGATATTGCATTAGTGTTGTGCTGAGATTTCCTCTCGCAACATTATAAATCAAAAGTTACTTCTGGTTTTGTTTCCCGTACTAAATGAAATTATGACTGCAATAGGACCTGAGATCATTTTCGGCTGATGGTAGTACTATCCGTTTATTACAAAGTGCCGCTAGAATAGCTACAACTGTTTGAGATATAAAAGTAATTATTTGGACAACACGCAACAGCGTATTCAGGGTGCATCAACGATTTTTTGAAAACAAAATTTGAAATTCTCACCTAATTTTCTGCTTCAAAAATCTTCTCCTTAAATCTAGCGACTGTAAATAATTGCCTATTTAGATCAGTCCTATTTCTAAACAGATAATCTTCACCATCGACCTGCACAGGTTTCCATTAAATTTATTCACACCCGTTTTCTAATAGAAAATCTCTATACAATATTAAATTATTCATAGGACTGGAAACTGAACACTCATGTACATCCTTGATTCGCAGAACAAATGCACCTCTCTATTTACGAAAGTGGAATCATAAATCAAGTGCAAAAAAATAGCAGATTATCTTTTATTTATACCATTTCCACATTTATTATTACTGTAGTGCGGTTAGAGACTCAAGGCAAAAGTACTACGTAGAGCAACAGATCCAAGACAATCACAGATTCATCCTTATTCCTAAAAATTAAGAGATTATTAGCTATGGATAAGGTTAGAATAATATGCTATGTTCTAAGTGACTTTGCGTGTGCTACCTTCACATTTACTATTAACGTTATTCCTGAAAACTATTTATGTGGTATGACAAAGTAGGTACGTAAAAATTTTGAAAACGTTAAAGATTAAAACTATGTTAAATCTATTTTTACGCTATTTGTCTTCTAAAATAAGACCATTACTTGTTATTAAGGTGTTAATCAAAATCAATGTTCCAATGTAGATATCATAGGAAAGTGGGCTACAGTGGATTTAGGAATTCTAAAGAAACAATAAACAGTTTAGTGTCTGTGCCCACGAAAGTACTTTCATATTTCGTTGATGGTACTGTGCTTTCCTACTGCAGATTTCATTTCTACCTACATTTTTGGAGACAAGCCACAACAAAAGAGTATTAATAGTAGTTATCAAAAAATATTTATTGGAGATATACATATAAAATATATTCTGGTTTATAGGCAAACTACAAAAATACTAAGTTATTACTAGAATTTATTTCATGAATGAGAAGTTTAAGTATCTAATTAAGAGATGGAGTACACTGAAAGCTTCATTAAATTTCTTAGATTCTATTATTATAATTTAAAAAAAGAGTCGGTGCACACAGTAAACACCACGGCCACTACATATTTAATTTGCCAAAACATAAGTACTTATTTTTAAATGCAAAGGTGACTTAGAAAATATTTGATTTGAACTAGTAAATCCTACCCGCTATACTTCCATAAATAATATGAATAACTTATGAGGACAGTCAGATTAAACCATAATTCAACTAGTTAGCAATGAAAAACAAGGTGTAACCCCAGAAATAGTAAAGATAAAATTTTCTTATTTCCAAAGAAAAATTGCTCTACAAAATAGAAAGATAGGTGAGAAAATGTGAAATTATAAACTGGTCTCTAGAAAACAGTCGCTTAATCAGTGATAAATGGATATCGCGGTAATAGGCAAAGAACATAATTTTAGTCAGTATTTTCTACAAATTGGGCATGTTCCTAAGAATGAAGATGCTTTGAGAACATCATGATAAAGAAGTATGTTCCACTAGAGGCAATAGTCATTTTATGACAGCAACAATTATGATGATGTAACCACTGCAGGACTTTACGGATGGACAATGTCCAAAAACATCCTACACTCAAAACACCAATGTGCAACAAAATTATGCTGCTATGGTTCTCAGAATGAAAAGCATCCATATATCAGAACATTTATATAATGAACACTAAAGGCACATAAATAAGCTTAATTACGGAAATATAGCACTCTAAAACTGTCCCTAGAGATATAACGTTATATTTAAGAGGAGACTCTTTTTTTACATGTATACAGAAAATAAAACTGTCAAACACAATATAGCCAACTAAATTGTCTTTTAAAGGCATATTTCGAAGCGTTTTGAGGACTAGAGAGGTTTTATGGTTGCAAAAGTAGCAGTTGTGTTCTAAACCAAGTGTACTTTATTATTTCTTTTTCATTCATCTTGTACGAATTGGATTGTAGAAGCCACTATAAAAGCTACGGTTCTTTGAATAAACATGCGAAATTGCCATTTACACTTGAAATCTACTCCTAGAATTTTTATATACTAGAATATAAGTGCTCAAATCGAATATATCAGAATTCACTGTTACCGCGTTAAGCTGCAGCACTATGTGCAATGGAGAAATTCAGAGAGCGAGAATCCTTCGATGCTGGAATACTTCAGCAGCTGCTTACAGCAGATCATTATTGTCAAATACATTTTCATATTTGAAACAAAAAACAAAATAAACAACGACATGCCTGAATGATCTTACATCTAATAATTAAATGATAATTCTAAATGATTAAGTAATTTTAATATTTACCTGAGGAATGACGAAATGACTACGCGTAATGTGTTACATCACTTCATCCCAGTTCCTCACTTGGATAATTCTCAATACAAATATAACAAAAAGTGCTAGTACTATGTAATTTTATTTTGATAACTGGAATTATATTTATTGAACACTAAATGTAATAGAAAAACAAATTATCACAAATGTTCTAAGAGTTACTAGTGTATTAAAAAAGCATTACAAATAAGCCAAATTTACCTAATCAAAATTTAATTTAGATTGATTTCAGTAGATTTTCCTTTTGAAGCTTGAGTAGTTTCTATATTCACAAATTCAGTATTTGTAGGTGTTTTATCAAAAATCGTCACTGGACGCAAACTACTCGGTGGATCTTGTGGTATTTTGTGGATTTTCTTCTCGCGAGGAATAGTCTCTCCTTTTTTATATTCTGTCCCGCTAAAATTTTGTTTTAATATGCACACATAAGGAATTTATTAGAATTAAAATTAAGACCTTTTAAAATTGGTATTGTAGAAGCTGATAAGATATAATTGTTCACAAACTTTACAGTGCTACTATACAATAAATTTGTAGAATATTGACATAAATTATCTTGGTCATAGGCTGGATGAGTGGAAATTACGATTAAATATAATTTAAATTTGAGATGCTATCAGAAATTCAGCTCGAGATTTCGTATGCCCTTTTGATGAACCTTATAATTTCTTCGTCTCATTTATTATTCCAGTAATATCTAGGCAAGTATCAATTGTAGCTCCCCGAAAGAGAACTTCATTTAGAAGTTACTGAGACATTAAAGTCAATAAAATCCTTACTCTGCTTTCCACTCATTGCACTTATCGAACTGACAGCAGCAGAATGTCTCGTGAGTTGATTGCCAATGACAACCGGCCATCTACAATAATAATAATATGTCAAAAGACTAACAATTTGGTACTACTATGAATTAACTGATAACAGAAGAGACCAACAGGACACTTTTCCTCCATACTGTGCTCATCACTCCACGAACTACATTCCCTGCTTATTTCACTTTTTAGTCTATTGATTCTTTGTATACAGTAATGAGAAATACCTCCACAGTCCTAAATACGGTCATATTCTTGCTATAAAGATACAAATAAAGAGCAACCACTGAATAAACTAAAAATAAATTGGCAAAAGTGGATACTTTCTCATCAGTTCTTGTATTGTTTTCCAATCCTAAAAGTTTTCCTTCAAAACAGCGCAAAGAAAATGCTCCACCACACAAGAAGAGAACAAAGAGAATCTTCATTCTGAATGAATGCATTTAAACACTAAAATACTTAGAGATGCATCTAAATAAGTTTGATAAATCTTGTAATATTCAAGTGTGATCTTAATTTAAGACAGATACAGCATTTAAAATCTAGCCTTGTTAAATGTTGTTTAAAATATAAAACTAAGACAAAATTATGACTGAGAGAACTCTCGGTTGTCAAATTGACTGTGGTATACCTGATGTTACACCGCAGGGCACGCAAGTGTTTTTACATGAAAACAAAAACGAACAATATAAAGTACAATGAAATCTCAACACTCCTTGTTAAAAATGATATGATCACACCTATATCCCCGAAATAATTTCTATGTTCAAATTATATAGATTTCACTCATGTGTTGACTTGTTTTCGAAGCTATATATTGCTTGGCCATACCTACATAAAAGTGGCCCGAGATTATTTATATCGAAACTATAATAAGATATATATATATATATATATACATATATATATATGCATAAAGGCAAATTAGCATCTTAATATCGGTTTATCTTAGGCAACTGCCTCTGGACGAAATCCAATCGATAATGACAGCGTGTATTCATATCGTGTGACGTAAGAATCAATCATTGATCGAACTCAAAATACCATTTGTATTCTCATACTATTGAATGTCCAATTAATATTGGTTTTGCAACTTAATCATTTTAAGTAATCGAAATAAATAAAGAAAATAGCTGAAATCTTTAAAATATGAATAGTATGGATTAAATTCAGTCAATCATCAGCCTCAAATGAATCATTTTTACACAATCCTTCCAAAGCAAAAAGACGTTTTTTGAAGTCACTCGCAGTGGTCTGTAAAACAGAAACTTGATACTTGGAATTAAAAATTAATAAATTGACACCAAATTATAGTTTTTGCTCTACCATATATTGGAAGAATACCTTGAACCGCTCATAGTTTTGATTGATGGTTCGTTCTATTGTTTCTATTTTTGTGCGCATTTCCGTGAGCCTTTCTTCCAGCAGGCTATCCCCATATTCATTTGATTCGCACATTCTTGCTCCCACAACTAATTCGCCTGCATGAAACTGAAGTTCTTGTGCTGGAATAATACGTCGATTTTCCATGAATTTATTTTAGATATTAGATTTGCATTAATTTTTCCATTAGAAATAATTATGTCTAACACCTTTTCTCCAAAGAGATTCTTTAAGACTTGGGTAGTCAACCAGAACATCCAAAAAATCATCCCGGTAAAGCATATAAACCTAAACAACATGAAAATAACGATAAATATTCATCCCGATAGATTTCTCTGTTAATATGAACTCACTTTAGAATAGCCCTGAGAAATTACCGCTCGATATCTTCTATTGCGAAATCGATTGTGTAAAAACCAAACAAGTGACCGATCACCAAGAATATCTCCTTCATTGAAGCTTTCTATTGGGAATCCATTAGCATCTATAGACCTAAGTATTCCAGACGAAACGATGTACATTTCCTAATAAAGATTATTTTAATTTGCTATAGTTTTATCTTACTTTTTAAATGTGGTGCTTCTTGGTAAAACTGGTTATAAATTTAATCTATCAGTTCTATTACTTATTACAAACAATTTAGTGAAACCATTCGTTTATGAAATGTATTGATTCCACTTTAAAGTCTCATAGCAATTGTTATTTACCCTATTTAGTTCTCCTTTTGAAAAAACGACATCGCCAGGTCCAAAATCCATTGGCTGTAATCGAGAAGCAAGGTCTTTCAAAAATGGAATTTCGCAGTTCTATAAGTTTACATGGATTAACAATTTATTTGATACATTTATTTAATATCTGTTGTATAAAGTAAGTTTATTACCTCCAATAATTGTGATTTGGCTAGAGTAGTCCACTGAATACTTTTGTTAACTTGTATGCATAGCTTACTCGGAAGGGAGTCACGCATTTCATTCTCTTTCATCATCTCCTGCTTTCCCATCTCATATTCACAATATTTCAGTACTCGTTGCTGTAGTTCGGGATCTAGTTCTCTAAAAATCTCTGATATCATCAAAAATGCTATTCCATATATGAAATAATTACTCCACTCATAACTGAGTATGCCACTAATAATTTAAATTCAAAATGATCTCGTAATAATGGTTTTCATCTTAAAGCATGAGAGAAGAATATAGGTAAAGTGGGGTGAATATGGTAAGCCTATATTATTAAGAGAAAGTTTCAAGCAACCAAAGTAGCATAGGGCTCAAGTTGCAAGACTATGTTACCTATAAGTCATGTACTGCTTAAGCCCATCCATTAACTGCTGCCACTCCGTTTTTACTTTGTTTGCATTTGCTACCAGATCTCCCACACTTCCCATTATAGCAGCAAATATTACCAGTCCTATGATTGTATCCAAAATTTCAAATACCGATTGGAATGTTTCGTTAGGCGAAGGCTGAAATGTCATTACTACACTTGCTAAGATAATAAAAGACTTCTAATACTTCATTATAGATTTAAATTGCATGTTAATCGTAGAATATTATAGGCCCGAAAAATATGTTTACATAAATAATAGTACTTAATATTGATTACCTGCTCTCCCAAAGTAGTCATTGTTAGTGAAGACCAATATATGGAAAGAGCATATTCTTTAGTGAAAGTCGAAAATCTTACTCTAATTGTTCTGAAGCACTCCAAAATCTTTAAAAGTATTCATATTTAATGTAAAGAATTTTTAAAAATGTCTTACCTATTAAGCCAATGTTGCCATAAATCGATAAGATGCTGTTCACGCTCTTCATCCACCAAAATTTGTTTATAATCGCAGTTTTGCTAGATTAGAATGTTAGTAGTACTCCTTCAGTTGAGTTAAAGAAAACATACAATAACTATGTACCTCAAAATGAGAACAATCAGCAAAGAAGGCATCGGTAATTTTTTGAGGAATGTACGGCCAAGGCCAGAAGTCATCGTCATCAAATGTTGCATTAACATCTGGTGAGAGGCAGTGATGTTATGAAACTGTTTAAGAAGTATCTCTGATATCTCTTACCTGGCCAACTGCTTACATCACTTTTAGTACTAAGAATATAAAAGACACAAGCATTCCAGTGGAAAACAAGACCACAAATTGTAATTATCCTAGCCATTGATATAGTAACCTTAAATGCATATTATAAAAGTTTTGATTATTACCAAAATGGATACTAAGAGTCACCTGTTTAACTCTCCCTAATGCTAGGTCAAACATTTCTACGAGGCGATAACACTTGCACAATCGATTTAGTCTGACAATAAATATTTTAAATTTACATAAAGATTTATGTCTGGTAAATATTTCATAACTTTTAAGTGTAAGCTAACCTGAACAGGGAGATATCAAATTGTATAAATAGCACGAGGTCAGTAGGAAGAATAGACATAAAATCAAGAAAGAAACGGCAACTAAAATATATAATAATTTATATAGAGGAGCAATTATAACCAATTTAATTTAACATTTGTGCTAAGAATTAAAATTTATAGCTTTAACAACAGCCCCAAAATACATTGAAAAATACCCATCCATAAACCAACTAAAAATTTTCAATACAAAATAAATTTTTGCTTGAAAAATACAGCAAAAATACACATCTATATATCTTTCAGTTATCTTATTTGAAATTTTTCGATGTAATTTATTTGTCTTCCCCAAAGTCCACACCGTAAATAACACGTTCATGTGTTCTCTTTAAACGTTGAAGGGCTATCAAAGAATGATCATTTTCAGTTGTTCCAGAAGATAATTGTCCTGAACAATTATTTGCGCGTTAGACACCTAGTCTTTGACCAAATAAGTTTTGGCAAGATCTAAAAATTTTTCTAAAATCCATTACGATGTGATTGTAGAAGAACTCTAGAGATGTGAACTTGCTAAATCTCCTATGCTTTCTTCAGTCGAATACAAAGATTAGTGCTGATTACCACCAGAACATGTTTGTGATAAAGAAACACCCACATTCTAAGGAGAAGTGCTTAATGAACTCTCTAGACCAGTTTAATGAATTAGATAGAGATATGATTAATTTTGACAGGGAAATCCTGCTCTATATGGACGTTCTATTTTAACGTACCTGTACCCAATCACTGAACGGATGGCATGGTTTCAAATGTATATGAATTATGTTTATGATAATTATTTCCTTTAATGCATTTCTATGGTTTTATATACAAAAAACTTTATTTTCCTTATATAATGATCTCTAAATAAAGTAATGCTCACATATCTTCCATATCTTTCAATCAATGTTATGAAATTCATAGGGACAATTGGTTGAAGGATCAACATGAGATATCACAAGCTGACACTGCATCAATGACTAGTGAGCAGGCCAACTGAACTGGCTTACATAGCTCCGAAAGATAGCCGACCACAGTATGATAAAAGGAATTCAAATGCAAATGTGTGAACTTACCTATATATCAAGTATTTTAAAATAAATTCCATATAAGGATGCATCTGCATACTTGGTAGATGTTATTCATCTGATAAGATACCTCCAGCGACCTTTACTTTATGTTGGCGCTTTCCAGAGCTTATCTCTAGTAGGAAACGTATTAAACGTTTAAATAGCAAGAACAATCCAGGCCGTTTATTGGTTTCTTAACAGAATGACTTCTAAGTAGCTCACACGATCCGATTATATATTTTCTTGAGTAGTACTCCGCAATGAGTTTAGTGCTTTTGTGATGTGAAGCAGGTAGGTATTTATCTCTCGATATCATTTCATTTTCTGCAGTCTCTTCTTGAATCGCTATCAAATGAATCTTTTTAAAAATTCTAGTGAAGTTATATATCCTGATGATAGTATCCTAGGAATAATTCAAATCAATAACAGTAAGTTGTGAAGTTTGCTTCAACAAAAAAAACAAAAATGTAACATACTCTAGAACAATTATAAGCTACTATATAAGACGATTATCTAAGATGAAAGATTAAGGTAAAATTTATAATAGAATCGTTTTTATGCAGTTATTTTTTGGGCTTTTGAGAGCTTATCAAATACTTTATAAAACAAGGCAATACAATAGCCACTAATTTATTATTAGTAGAAATGTATTAGAGAATACTCATAAAATGACTTTTGTTGACTAAGCATATCTCTTAACTTCATCTTGTCGAAATAGAAATCAGTTCTTAGAATATACCCACTAGAGCAAATGATCCCATGCGCAAGCCATGAAGAACTCCGAAGCAAACAATATTCCAGTGTTTAACATGGTTTGGAAACATTTGAATTATAGCAGTTTCACCACCATAGCAACTGATGATATTTATGATTTCCATTGAAAAAGCTCTTCGTACATTTTACTTAGAAAAAGACAAAAGTGCTTACCTCATAAAGTAATGCTGTCGGGTTTCTGCTATGTTTGAAATTTTGCAACCATTTTCGTAAAAAACTATAACATAGATAGTATTAATCGGCTAAAATCTTTAAAAATATTCATTTTTAATAAACATACACATTCTAGATTGAATCCACATGTCCACAAGAAAGATAATATCACAAATAATGTTGCCCATGATCCACTGAGTATAAAATCCTTCTCGAATATCTTCGAAAGCCAGGAGGGTAATAAATATAAGATTGTACGAGCAGGCAATTGACGTTATACAAGTCCACCACCAATAGATATCTCCTTTTGGGTTTACACTCATATCATAACTATAAGTATCTGTTTGAAATAGGCATTTACATAAGACCAACAATTAAAAATGCTTTCTGGAAGTCGAAATTTTTGTGTGACACCACTTACACAGTAGTTGGTTGAGTGGCTTTCCATTTATCGAACTGATTTTCAATATCAATCTCCTCCTTCTGTTTAGTTACGCTAACACTAATTAATGCTTTGTCCTTAATTTAAAAAATCCCGATAACTTCACATAAATGTCAATAAAACGAATAGTTATTATCTTAACTCACTCCTGCATTTTCCAGAAGACGAGCCGCGCTGGTCATTTTATATAATACGTGGAAAAGCCTAAACTGCTAGTGGAAAGGTGATTCGCGATATTCTGAGTAGAGAAATTATGCAGTTTGAACTACACAAGGGTCATATCCGAAGATTTTCGGATAAGGTACAATGTGACTGCGGTTTCCATGGTGAAATCCTCCCGAGTTGGGTGAATTTGCTAATTGACCGTCACTAAGTGATTACAGATTAAGGGTAACGACGCCGTTGTCAAAAAATGTCACGGATAAAAACATATCGATCAGATGTTTAAATATATTATTGTATCTTGAATTTTACAAGCATCTAAATGTAGATTATTTTGGCCCATCAGTTTTTATTGCTCTAGGATCAAACACTTACGAGCATATATGTGAACTTTACATCGTAAAATGTTGCTTCATCAAAGAATGCTGCATAGTTCTGTCGTTGCTATGTATGGTTGATAAGAGCCCTAAAATAATATAAAAAGACAGACATCTAAAAAGTCGAGAAGGTAGATTGGAAAACTGAGTGTTAAACAAAGGGCTTACGTTTTGTGAATGTATCCATTTCGTAATTCTCCCACTTCAGAATACATTTGCTCAGTTGCATTAATCAAATCTAATATCTCGTTAGGACTTTTGGTGTTCGATAGATAATGCTCTGTAGTATCTTTTGAAATATATTTAAATACATAAAATTTCCAGCTTCAGCTTGCAATTTTAGTATAGGAGTAGGAACTTCAAAGCTACGCGAAAAAAATTGAATTGGAATTCCACAATAGCTTAGGATTTTAACTAAGCCATCTCAAACACAATAAACCTTCAGTATCTGCGACTTTATATTAATGCCTTCATTATGAGGTTTTTTTCCTAACTTAACGAAAGACTGATAGCGTTTGTTTCTAGACTAATCCGCAACTGCACACAACAATTCAATTGCTCTAAAACCCCTTATATGGAGCTACATTTTCGCGTTAATTGAAATTCTGAGATTTTTATGTGGAACTGAAAGTAAGATGTGCTATTATTATACTTATTCTTTTGACCCTACCACAGTAAAATGAGATGGAAATTCGAGATTGAACTAAATTTTCATTCTCAGTCTTTAGTGCCTACCTACTATTAGCAGAAGTAGTTTTAATATTAATTGTATTGACGTAATGAAAATACTGGCAAAAAGACTTCTTTATGAAAAGTTGTAAAGTACTCACGATACAACTAGTCATCGCTTTCAATGATGGATTTTAGCAACTAACGATTACGTGCAGTAACTAAGCTACCATTTCGTAGAAAGATACGTGTTCAATGCACTAATTTGCAATTCCAGAGAAATGCTCTTTTTTCCATAAATTCATTAGACGGGCAAATATTGATTACTACATAGCTTCTATAACATAACCACTAACAGAAATATACTATTAAATTCTGACTTTGGAAGAATATTGATTTCATAGGAGATCGACGCACAGTCTGTATTCTGACACAATTGCACATTGTTTATCACTTAAGTTTAAGGTTAAATTGCAACCACGTAATTAAAGGCAGTGTACGCAATTCACATATGTAGGTAACCGAAGAGAAAGAGCGCACGTAATCAACTGCCATCAAAAAATAGCGCTGCAGAAAACGTTAAAATCGATGGTGCGATATAGTGCTCCATTACGTTTCAAATTACCCCATTGTTTCAGCAATATATCGTCTATTTGGTTCGTATTTGGACATTCATTCGGTTTTAAGAATATAGGAACCCCATTGCCAATAATCAACAAAGTGCTGTGTCCACAAAAAAGCAGGCATTGATCTCGTTAGGGTTTTTATCCAGAGAAGCAACGTGGGGCAGAGTGGTAAGGGAAGCCCCACCCCTAAGAGAGTACAGACACCTAGCACTAGAGACGTAGAGGAAAGCCTGGCGCCCAGTCAACCGCTCAACCAACTCTCGGCCTTTCTCACCGGAGATTGGTTTTTACTTCCAGTTTAGTCGTGTATACGACTTCACTGGGCTTTTGCCCATAAATTTTACTGTTCTACATAAAACATTGCTTTTTTCTACTGGTTGAAGAAGGAACTATCTGAAAAGTAATCGACTGATTCGCAGGCTGCTGTGGCCATTTTTCGCGCTTCCTGCGTATTCATTTTTCTGTTATTTGGGTTCACTGAATGTTCTTCTGTGAGCAGTGCAAGGCATGATAGTTGTCGTGCTAAGGCTATCGTGCTGCAATTCTCGTCTGTGAAGGCAGCAAAATAACGAATTGTTTATTATTCACCTGCTAGCTGTCTAAGAATGCCAGATACTGCTCATGGAGGAAAAGTACCTCCTGCTCCACCACCACCTCCACCAGAAAAACCCCGTAGAACAGATGCACGAAGACGTGCTATGAAGAAAGTTGACGAGCTTCATCCTCCTGCTGAGCAAATTGCTGGGTGAGTGATGAAGGATTTATGAGTTATTTTTAAATTTATAAGCATCAATAATTTTATATCGTTGGGAAACTACCTCCTGTTTTTATGTGCATGTGCTAAATCTGTCGCATTACGATTTTCATTGATGGAGTATTTTTATTGTGAATAGGGTATCCGGCGCAATGTATACGGCATGCCTACGCTTATGGTTGTATAATACCTTATTTGAATTTCCGATTGGGGGATGGAATCACTGTCAGAGCTTCGCTGCCCACTGAGCATTTTTAACACTTATTAAACAGTCCGAGGATAGTCCCATCTTGCTTTGGACTTATTCCTAGTTTCTTTAGACAAAGCTGAGCATTTTTATTTTCTACATCTTAGAGAATTTTATTTCTTCTGTGGTTGCTGTAGTAGAGAATGACAAAGGAAGATAGTTAACTACTAGGATCCTTTCTGGATATTTATATCCAAGCCATTATGCCGGCTCCTGTAAGAGCCATTGAGTTCAGACCGCGGTGAGTTCGTATCTAGGTGCACCATTCAATAATCACATAGTATGTGTTAACGTTATCTGTTTACAGCCTACTCACGTGTATTGAAATTTGCTACATTGTTTGATAGAGTAAATCTAACCCTATTTTTAATGGTTACATCTTGGTTTTGTAATATAAGGCGCAGTTAATTTAACTCTTATAAATCAAATTCTTAAGCATTAATTGTTTTTAAGGTAGCAACTTTTCTAAGCATTTAAAAGGACTAGAACTAATTAGTTGGAGATTAATTTTACTAACCGCATTAATTCCCATAGATATTAATGTATAACATATTGAGAAGGTAAATCAAACTGTTTCAGTGGGTTTAAAATGTGATTTGATTTTCATATGAAATTGATTTTAGAATTGGAACTAATTGGCTATCAGGAGAGGAACGCTCGCGCCTGGAAGCTGTGCAACGGGATTGGCGCCAAAGTCGTCCGTATAACGCTACTAACAGGGTGAGTTTTGGTTATCTTACAGTTTTCACTTGGAAATTTTTTTATAATCGTATTTATACGTAGGCTCACTTCCTTCCTAAGCTGTTTTCTGACAACTCTTACTAATGCATAATTAATCATAATTCGGATTTTGCATTATAATGCCCAGAAGACCAAAGTGTTATAATGCTAACGTGATATAGTTTAATGAATTACAATTTTTATGTCTCTAGTGTAGTTCTAAATTTTATGATCTATGAGTGGTATATAAATATTCGCACCTAAAATTATTATAATTTTCAGTCTGATCTATTTAAAAGAGCAATAATACATTCATTTGATTGTTTGCTATTAAATGGTACTATCCGCATTTTTGCATTTAGCCATGGATTCGTGCTCGTCAACGTGAACTTACGCAAGATGAAGCGACGTCGCAGACCGTACGTGTCTCCGATGAAGCATATCCGGTGACTATAGCATACATAGCAAATGTTCAGCCAAGCATATTTGATCGTAACAGGTTTGTTTGATTTTTTTTATATCAAATTATTTTTTTCCTTAATTAGATTATTTGTGCCTATTTATAGGTTTTTTTGGATGTTGAGTTTATGAAATGGCAAAGCATTATTCACAATCTATACATTAGTATTTTAAATAATGAACACCATAGCATCTTATTTATCAACTGGATTCCTAAACTTAGTAGTAGGACATATTTTAGGTATTAAAGTTTAAAATTTTGTAAACTTCTTTCCATGGTTTATTGTATCCACTTTACTAGGATAATTTATTATGGAGCAACCTGCATTCATTTAATGATTGCATTTCTGGAGTTCTTTTAGAGAACCTGTCTCGGTGTAACGAAAGTTTTATACGAACTATTACTAGTTAGCGAACAATATAGTTATTTAGCATATACATTTTTAGTTAAATAAGAGTGTACGTTTGTTTATCACTAAATTTTTATCTCTGAACCTCGGTAAAGCCAATATGAAGTAGTTTTTATCGGCATATTTATTCATGGAATAAATCGACAACGCAAAACACGGGCGGAGCCAGTTTCCGCTACCCTAGTGAGTATGGGCTTAAGCACGGCCATTTGTCAACAGGTATTTCGTGAACGAAACTGTTGCTGTGCTATTCTGAATACCTATATTCACTAAGATATTACGCTAATATAATGCTAGCTACTGAAATATATTACAATTGGTTCGCTAAAGGTAAACATGCCCTGCGCAGGCTACGGTGCCGAAGGAATTTTCGGTATGATTTTCGAAAAATGTGTAGCAGTTAAGAATCGTTGTTACCATATGTACTTAAATTTTGTACGGTTTGATTTAAATTGTAGCAAAATATTATTTAATTTCTGAAATTTGCATTGTTAGCTAATTGTTTCTTCAATAGGTGTATAGGTAAAATATATTTTAAGGCACGCAGGACATATTTTTAGATCAATAAGTTTCCTTGAGATTTACTATTATTTTGTAATAATATGGATCATATTTTGATTTCCATGGTCTTACAATAGATAAGAAGTTAGTGTTGTCAGTAGAGTGAAAATGATGTCATTTACCACATCACATGTTTTTCGCCGTCATTCCGATGGTAACCTGTTTGTTCACATCGGCTTTGGATACTTAGGGTTCTACATAATAGTGGTTATTATACTGAGATGTAGTAAGTAAGATTAACCTTTGCTCCTGAAACTATCTTTGTCTATGAGATTCTATATTTTGTACACTAATTAACGAGAATTATATTGAAGAATTACTTTATTGAAACTCAATATATCAGTACTATATTGTATATTTAAATTAGTATTTACAAATTGTGTTTGCAGACTAGGCTCGAAACCAGTTCCATCACCTGGGGCAAATGCTATCACTGAGCCCTTATTAGGAGAAATAAAAGTAGATGGGGAAGCTAAATCGGATCCAGAAAAAGAAAGAAGGGAGGCAGAAAAAAGGGAAGAGGAAGTTAAAGCAAAGGAACAGCTGGAGGTGGATGATGACTTTGACGCACAAGAAAAGCCAATCGACAAGAGTCCAGGTCCGTAATGAAATACTGTTTTAGAAAATGTGCTCTTATCTAGAATGTATGGTTCAGGTTGTGGATATTTGAGCCATGTTACGATTTTATTGTCTTATAGATGGAAGGTTTCTAAAGTTTGATGAAGAATTGGGCAGAGGTTCTTTCAAAACAGTATATCGTGGGCTGGACACTGAAACAGGAGTTGCAGTCGCTTGGTGTGAGCTACAGGAAAGCAAGCTTAACAGAGTGAGTTACTAGTCATTATAAGGTGGGATAAATGTAATATCAAAAGATTCTGTATAAAATAACATATAGGCAGAACGACAACGATTCCGCGAGGAGGCTGAGATGCTGAAAGATTTACAGCATCCTAATATTGTACGCTTCTATGACTATTGGGAACGTTCCGATCCTTCAGGCAAACGGAAGTGAGTCAGGGTAATATTTTTATTTTTAACTAGAAACTATGTTTTTGTATTTAGATATATCGTTCTTGTAACTGAGCTTATGACATCTGGAACATTGAAGATGTATTTGAAGCGATTTAAACGAATTAATATTAAGGTGAATTATTTCGAGAATTGCTGGTGTTATATCTATACTTATTCTAAAATCATGTGTTCAGGTACTAAAATCTTGGTGTCGCCAAATTCTGAAAGGTCTATCATTTCTACACTCGAGAAATCCACCTGTAATTCACCGTGATCTTAAATGTGATAATATTTTTATCACGGGAACTACAGGGAGTGTGAAGATCGGTGATTTAGGTCTGGCCACCCTCAAGAACAAATCTTATGCTAAGAGCGTCATAGGTTATTTAATTTTCATCATTTTTTCTATTCTTATATTTATTTAATATCCCAGCTCTGCATACATAGTGTATGACGCAGATAACTAATTAGATTGGTTTATGCCTACATTATTTGACTTATGTTAATCATAATAGGATTGATCGTCTAAGCTCCCGTGCACATGAATTGCACGTATTGTTCCCAATGTAATTTTTTGTTCTGACATTGGTAATATCTTTTAACCCTGCTTATATTAGTTTTTCAAACATGCATCTCATATCTGGTTCCTCAGTCGAGTTTTTTTTTACAATCTTGGTTATTAGTGATATTTATACCATATTTACATATACCTTCATTGCTACGTAGTAGTCTATACCAGACACAATAGAGGCTGCATAAAGCTAGGAATAAATTTGTAGATAAGGTACGACAACACCTATTACAAAGAGGCCAGATATAACCAAATGAATGCGCTCTATAGAAATTGAAAGTTAATTTCTGCCATATTTCTTCAGAAATGGTAGATATATTTCAGGAACTCCTGAATTTATGGCTCCTGAAATGTACGAAGAAATGTATGATGAGTCGGTTGATGTCTACGCATTTGGCATGTGTTTACTGGAGATGGTTACTGGAGAATATCCATATACTGAATGTCAATTTCCTGCACAAATTTACCGGAAAGTCACAACAGTGAGTATGATGTGTAGAATATTTCGTTTGTGATGTGAATATATAAACAAAAATTGTTCAGGGGGTTAAACCAGAATGCTTCAACAGGATACCGCAACAGTACCCGGAAATTCGGGAAATCATAGACAGATGTATTCGGTAAGTTGAGATACTAATCATCAAATTATTATGACTCATTTTTTGTGAAATGCAGGGTGCGTAGAGAAGAGCGCAGTACTGTGAAGCAGCTTTTGGCGGATGACTTTTTCACACCAGAGGAGTTGATCGGAATTCGAGTTGAAATCAAAAATAGAGATGTTGATCTTGCAGAACTTAATGTGGAGGTGTGAAACCACTACTTTTATTTTTATTTGAGTGTTTTGATTATACGTGATGAAAGTTGATAAATAATTACAGATCCAAATGCAACTTCGTGTTTATGATGAGAAAAAACGCAAGCAGTATCGTTTTAAAGAGAATGAGGGACTTCAGTTTGCCTTTGATATTGAGAATGATACAGCTGAGGAGGTAAATATTACTATTTTTGGTCATTTATTTCATTAAAAAGAATAGCGAATTTAGGTAGTTCAACAAATGATCGAACAACAGCACATACCAGATGAAGATACAAAGATGATTACGAAACTCATCAAGGACAAGGTATGTTAAGTAAAGTACATATCGTATAAATAAATCACGATGGTTTATTATATTTTTTTGCTCCTAATTTAGGTGGAAGCGTTTAAAAGAGATCGTGACTTCCGAATAGCAGAACTGAAAAGGCAACGTGATGAAGAGGAAAGACAACGAGAAGAACAAGAAATTAAGGAAGAATTAAAGGCACGAGCAAAAGAAAAGGAACGTCTAGAAAGAGAAGCAATTGAGCAGGTTAGGCCTGGGATTATAACAGGAAAGGTGTCGTCTTATGTATGTTATAGTTTGTTTTTGTTTTTTTTCGAATAACACTCACAGATTTGACACCTCTGTTTACTTTTTTAGCAACAAAAAGATGCTATGGCACAAGCACCTGTGCAACAGCCACAACCTCCAATCTCTTCAGCGCAACCTATACCGTCTCATCCACTATCAATTTCGCCTCCAGTAGAAAATGGGCAACATATTCAATCCACATCATCAGTGACATTGGTAAATCAGTAGTAGCGTGAAAAAAAACTAACCAGCCACAATAAATGTGGTCTATCCCTATTTTACTTTTACAATATTTAGCCTACCACTGAAGAACAAACAGACAGTGGTTCTCACCAAGTTACTCATGAAGAAAAAAAGAAAGCGAAGCGGAAAATAATTATTGAAATTCTCAAAGTGGATGAATCTAAAGATCAACCCGTTAGTTTTGTGTTGTTAGCATCTATAATTGCATTTATGATTTCTATCGAATAGTTACACTTGACTCATTATTGTAACTGTATTTTTCAGCTTGTTTCATGTAAGCTGGACACTGCTCACAAAACGGTGACGTTTCAGTTTGCACCAGATTCGGACAAGCCATCTGTGATTGCAGAGAAATTGGTATATTTTTGACATGTGTGTCTTTCTATAAGGGATTTATTTTCATTTACATTGTAGCTTGCCGAGAATTGTCTCGCCCAACATCATGTAGCAATCGTCGAGGAACAATTAGATGATGTTATTAAAGTATGTGTGGGTTTATAATATCATTTTTTGTATGTACTTGCAAAATGTATTTCGAATTTCAGCTTGTAAATGATGGTCCAAATAAAGGTGTTGGTATAAAATTGACTACAGTAGTGGAAACACAAACTACTACATCTACTTCAAATGCACTTAGTTCAACATCTTCTATTCCGCAACAGGTTATATCCAGTTGTTTCTATTCTCAAAAGCAACTTTATGAACTTCATAAATTGTAGATAAACTATTTTAGGTCGTAACAACATCATCGATGCCTTTGGCTACCACCACCATACTTGCAGGGCAACCTGTTACCACTGTCCAGTCTTTTGCGGAAACTTCATCCACTCATCCTCCACAAATTCAGCCGATAGTATCAGGGAATCCAGTAGTGCAAAGAACTGAATCAAAAGTTAGTCTATACGATGATTTTTCTGAACGCACAATCTTCAGACTTGCGTTATGTTTATTCAATTTTTGACTTGGATTTCATAATTTTTCCAGGTTAATTCCACCATGAGCCGAAGTGTTGAGGGATCTATGGGTGGTGACCACCACCCACAACCTGTAGCTACAGTCCCGCAATCCGCTTCTGTTCAGGGTTTGAATACAACTGCTGTGGGTACATCTACCGCGACTACTATAACTACGTCATCAAAACCTTCGAGATTCCAGGTAAAATTATTGAAAATCTCCACAAAAAGAATTCATTTTCTTTTGCAAATCGCGATATTTATTGAGCAATTAAATTTCATAATAAAAATAGACGTATTATAGGTAACTCCATCCGCTGTGATTTCTATCTCACCTGCACTTCCAACTGCTACCACATCGGAGTCACAAAATTGTTCTCAGCTACCACCAGTTACATCAGCACTGTCTAGTGGATCATCGCCAAGTACAACGGCACATTCGAACACTTCATCTGTAACTAGTAACACCAGCACTGGAAGTCGCTTCAAAGTAATTTCTTCTATAATTTGTATTTTAAATAACAATGTAAATTGTTATTTGTACGTCAGGTTCAAACTGTACCAGTTCAATCTACCCTGGCACCAACTTTGTCAGTTGAATCTGGTTTTTCATCATCTACATCGACCCATACTGAGTCTAGTATGGCAAGCATCGCATTGTCAGCCACACCTATTGTTACACAACCAAATGCGCCCTTACTTGGATCTTTAATTGTGCAACCTGGTGCACCTATTATGGTAATTCTTATTAATGCGTGAAATTTGATTAAGTATTTAAGGGAAATTGAAAATTAAAATGATAGGTCCCTGTGTCCGTTTCACCCGCTCCACCTGGTATTCATACTATACAAACGAGTGTACCATCGGTTGCTACACAACAGTTTGCGGCTAGTTCTCACCTGGATTTAAGTGCTCTTCAAAAACTGGATTCCGAATTGCGTAAAGTGAATCAATAATACTATATTTTCCCTAAATAAGTTCTATATTTCGGTATTTTATAGGTTAGTGGTGTATCGACCGTGTCGACTGCAGGTCCTTCTGTTCATCCTCCTATCCCAGAAACAATGACACAGTTACCCCACAGTGTGAGTGCAGCAAGTGCTACACAACATGTTCATGGAGCTGTTTCGGTGATTACCTGTATTCATTCTAAAAGATTCATTTCAGAGGTTTTCTATTTAATTTAAATATTTGGTGATAATAAGTGTGATATATTATCTTTTTTATTTGACACTTGCGGGTTTTTTTATTTCAATCGTAGTAATCTAGGTACATGGAAACATACAAGCTCACAGCTTCTCAGGATATCAACCAACTACTAGTCTTCCACATACTCCAAACAATGGAGATGGGACTACTAATCTAGCAGGTTGACATTTTCTATCTAGTTTATTATTTTATAAGATAGCAAGAATTAATCATAGCCATATTGAGGTCTGACAGAAAAATTAGCGGCACTCAGTCAAATGCAACGTGATGATGAGGATCACCCATCTACTCAAACAACTGCTAGCGGTCCTGAAGATTTGCATGTTGATACATTAAATGGATTGGCTCAAGCACTGCAAAAAGTAAAATTTATATCATTATATGTTACAGACATGTTATCTAGTGATGTTAAATTACAGGTGATAAATCCAGAACAACGCGAACCAACACCTTTATCAAGCGAATTTCTAGGCCGATTAACACCTCCACACTTGGCAAATTC
The DNA here is from genome assembly GCA_020740425.3 of Heterorhabditis indica. Classification (NCBI taxonomy): domain Eukaryota; kingdom Metazoa; phylum Nematoda; class Chromadorea; order Rhabditida; family Heterorhabditidae; genus Heterorhabditis; species Heterorhabditis indica. The sequence continues at coordinate 71,004 of JAJAVP010000160.1, forward strand.
GAACCATGACTTGCATCATCCTGAACATCACGTATGTTTTAGCATTCAGTTTCATTTAAATTCTCACATCCAACAAGCTTTCAAATGTCTGCTTTGTTTTTTCCCTTGTTCCTTTGGCTTTGTTGGCCTCATTATATTCTCGCTGTCTTAGTTTGCTTAATTGCTGTTTAGCATGTGGGGATTACCAATGAAACGATATTCTCATATATAAACAGTTTTGTAATATTAATAGTAAAAATGTATACATATGTATATATGCGAGTATCATAATTGTATTCCCATTAATAATAAGCTAAACGGCTGGCTGCGTACACCATCTGTTCATCGGCCGACCGTTGGTGTATGCTGCTCATCCGCATTCCCTTCCCGCTCCATCGCGTTTCTGTCTCAGCCTCTGGCCGGCGGTGTGCTATCCGCTTCGTCGCTTGCTGATGATGAATCGTGTTCTACGGACGGCGGCCCACTAGTGGATGCAAATGGATTGCCTCCATCCCGTACGGCTCCTGAATTGGCCGTTCCTCGTTCACGCCGTCGACCTCGAGAAAATCTGGCTACATTTGAGAATCTCGAGAATGCATTATCATCTACTCTGGGTACAAACATCCGACCGACAGCTGTACGAGACGAAGTTGCTACTAGCGCTATGTTTCACGTGGGAACACCACCACCGTTCAGCCCGGCGCCTACGTCAGACTCCGAGTTCGATTGTCAGGTTCTGTTTTGTAGTTTGTTCTGTTTTGTAGATCTGTGTTGCTTCTTAGTTGCTCTTATACTAACGTATAGGTACAAAATACTTATCCGTACCAGCTTTATAGCTATAAATACTAGTTTATATTGCTGCTTCAATAAGTAATTCTATATTTAAAATCAAGTAATATCTATCTATTTAGCATTTATATATATAATATTTTTGGCATTATCTATAATCATTTTTAAGGCTGACGATGAGGAAGATGATGACCCAGAAATACAGGCGTTGGCAAGAAGGTTCGCCTTCTAAACTTATCTCTGATATTAATTATGAAATACATTTTTAATCTGCTGCTATGTATATCTTGAATATATTGCAGACACCGAATGCAAATGCTGCAACTTCGTGAACAACAGCGTCTAGAAATGGATGATTTAAGATCACGATACCGTCAAGCACGATCTTCTCGTGCTAATACTGTTGCACCTGATCATGCTGCGTCATCAGGTGATGTAATCCATCACCATGTACTGCCGTCAGCACTTTCCTTACCTGGCAGTCCTCCAGCTATAAATGACGTATGTCTTGATAATGATTGTAAAATTATTTTTATTTACATCCACTATTTTTTACGTTATTGTGATATATTTAGAAACCACCAGTAACTTCTCCACGCAGTCGTCTTGGTGATCCTGACACTTTGGCGGCTCAGCTTTCTGCTCTCCATGGTTTGTCTTCTCAACCTTCTCATTCCAAATTGGCTCCTACAACAAGTACGGGTGGTAGGATGAGAGATCATCAGTCAGCCCCTCCACTTCCCATGTAGCACACTAAAGGATCACCGGCTTCTTGTCTTTTGCCATTGTCCCATCTGATGGGCGATCGATCCTGCATCCCTTATTGTTTAACAATACCCGGTGTGTTAAATGAGGTTTGTCCTATACGGGTACTCCAATCGGTAGCTAGAATCCGCTCTCCAATTTTTTCTCTTTTCCTTTTTGTTCTGTTAATGAGTTGACTGTATATTTACAATGTTAGGTGGTAGTTTTCTTTGTCACAGGTTTCTTTCTGACGATGATAATATAACGGAATCTTTTATTTTTTTAAATTTATTTTAAAAATAATGTCATCGTTGGTTCAAATATTCATGTTAAATTAGTTTCGGGTGTTGTCTGTCTTTAACCAGAAATGTAGTTGAGAATTCTAATTGTGTGCCGTTATCTTGCACATATTTTCGATTTCTGCATGTCTTCCTCCAACATCCCTCATGCGTAAGTTGATGCACCACTTTTTTCATAGACTTGCGTGCATCGCTAAGCCATATCGTTTATATAAGGGATACAAGAGTTCGCCCATTGCTTGTTCATGTATTATTTGGTAGTATCTTCAAGCAACGTGCGTACTACTTACATATCTATTCGTGAGTCGTTAACAGGTCTTTGAAATATTGGAAAGTGTCCAAATATCTGGGTCCTATTGAAAATGGTCCCAATTATAACATTGATACTTATGCACATAGCTACAAACCTATATTTATATATTTCTTGTAATACCAGAACCGTAATTTTACTTTTGTCGCTATGTACCACTCCACTACTAGATTTTATGATTATTTATCTCGTCTGTGACTCTAGCCTTGCAATCAACGATTGTACCATCGCTTTCTGTGCATTAATAAATATGAAATATTACTTGTATACTTAGGAACAGCATATACGTTTGAAAATACAGGTGGAAATGGTTTTCTAAGGCAACGTAATTCGATCTTTATTTTTGTAGTATTATGTTGAGCATTTGTAGCGATATTATTCTGCTCACTGTTTCTTACCTTGTTTCGTATTTAATATATCATGAGAAATTGGTTTGATATACAGTAATTACCAATTACTATCGTTTGGGCAAAATTGAATTGTTGGAAAACTGCTTCATTCTTGAGGTGGCATTAGCTCTTGACTAGGCTAAAGTTTAACTACTTAGTCATTAGCAGTGCCTTTCAGAATGACTGATTTATTTGGTTTCATGTAGAAGTATGTCTGTATGATTTTCAGGCTTAGACATAAATTCGCATTAAGTCAGGCATGGAATTTGTGGCAGGGCCTAGGTCTTTATGCTAAAATTAATTTAGGCATTGGAATACTCTATACACTGCGTTATAATATCTCCTAAAGTTGTATTTATGCAAACGGCTATCTAAATTATAAATGAATATTAAAAATGAAACTAATGATAGTTATTATGAGAACCAGAAAATCACAGGTTTTTGAAACGTTGTGTTTAGCGTTTTTTTAATGTGAATAAATATAAGTGATATTCGTCTTGTTGTGTTAATAGCTAATCCCTTTAGAACAATATATTTTTAAAACAGATCCTATGTATTGTGCAGGTGTTTTGCTTAACACTTAATTCTTGGTAGTATTTTGTCTAAGACTATTAGTTATCAGTTAAGTAATAAATATCGTGGCATATGGAATTTTCTTTCTATTCCTCCATTCTCTTGATATTATCCTTGTTACTATTTTTTAAACTTTTTAAGTAATTTATTGCAAAATTTACATTGTGTGTAAATGCTTAATATTTTATATCCTAAAATACAGTTTCATTCATTCTGTTATTAAGTGTGAAAGTAACATTTACTTTCGCATTATAGAGTCACAACAGTTATGTAATTTTAAGTTAGCGTCACGACTTCAATGAGCAGCCAAACATTGAAATCAAGAACAACGATAAGTATTCTGACGATGGAAGCATACTTAAAAGAACTTATGATATACCATAGAGTCAATATTAAGTTGGGAATTTTATGTGCCTTTCTTTCCGCACTACTCCAATTCTGTCTACTGACCAACAAACATTTTCGGAAGAATAAGAAGGTGCTGGACTCAGATTTATTTATTTTAATGAACAGAGCGTTTTGTAGTGGTTAGAACTAATACCAGTTATTTAAAAATACAAAAGATTGTTATATTCCAATCATTAACTTTTTAGAAATTTCGTGAGGGGCTTTTTTTAATTATATCTAGGGTAATGACTGGGTTTCAAGAAGGTGACTTGCAAATATCGACAATAGTATATTATATATATATACATAATAGCCAAAAGTGTTTGATAAAATAAATATGTAGTATTATCTTTTATTACGGAGATGTAATTAAGATATCCATTTAGTTAATACACCTTCAGTTAATCATCATTCTTGGATGTGCAGATCTAATAAACTGCATTGGTATACTCATGATGGGTGTAAATAGGTATTCAAGAATTTTTGTTTTCCAAGTTGAATAGTTTTAACGAGGCTTATTTTAACAGGCTAAGTACTAATGGATTTAAACTAGGTTAAATCTCTATGATGGTGCAATTCGGAATGGAGTAGTTGATGTCACAACAAGTTGGACGTGTGCAATGCAGTTGTGGCTCTTCGTTAGAACTATAGGTGTGTACTTTAAGCTTCCGGCTTTTAGGACTGAAAATAACCTCCTCACTTATCGTTCTCCGTTCTAATTATTAATTACATACATATTTTAGTACAACTGTAGATCCAATTATAGAATAAGTAGTTTCAAGTTCAGGCGACGTCTGGCCTCCTGTTTTACAGTGTTTTATGGGTTTAGAACAACTGATAGTCGTGTATACTGGAAGGCAATCACAGCAAAGGTTGTATTTAATTAACAAATTCTTAAAATTTTCCTACAATACAATATATAAATAAAAAGAATGTAGGTGGTAATAAGCTTTTCCTTAATTACTAGCTATTGAAATTTGGCTTTTAGATACTTGGGGTGCAAACCAATCCTGCGAAGATTTCTAAAATGCTTACTATACGACATAACTCTCTCTTATCATCTGTAACTCCACAAAATTCCTTAATAGTTGTTCCACTTTTAATGTGAATAAATTATGAAATCAGCTTTATTGATGATTCAAACATGAAAATAAGTGACTGGAAATTCTATCTGAAAGACAAAATATTAGTACTGAAAAAATTGTAATGGAAAATTTCAATTCAAAAAAATTGAGTAGTGAGTCGGAAAAGTGGGAAGAAATTAGGATAGTGATATGAAATGAAAAAGGATTAGATTTCAGATCCCAAATTTTGGCACTACTGAGTATTATATTTGTAGCTGCTGTAATTTCAACCGGATACATTTTAGCTTTTCAATCAGCAGATGATGGATATGTGATGTACTATTGCGGAAGAAAGGCTACCTATGGCAATTACGTAAAGCTATTGTCGTCTACAACCTTTCTTTTTCTTTTTCTGCTGATATTCAGCTTCGAATGTTCCATTAACCTGTTTTAGGATATTCTCTGGTTTCATCTACATCCACAATGTAGTGGGTTACATAAGCGGCGTTGTGTTCAATTCGATTGCAGTACGCAAAGTTCTTAGAGAAGCCGCACAAATTCAATTTGATTTAACGTTAGTCGAACAACTAAGCAAATATCTACTTTGTTATAATAATTTTTCTGTTAAAACAACATTCACCATCCAATTTTATAGATTGTTTAGAAAACATATGCGTCGGATCCAACAAATACGCTCTTGTCTCATTGTCTCAGCAATTTCAACCCTACTGGTTTCCCTCCCAAATAGCCTTTCGCTTTTTAGTTTGCTTATAGCTTCGGTAAACATGATTTATTTTTAAATAATTATGCTATAAGGTTTTTTTCAGCTCTATAATGACTTAGTGATATAATATATTTCGTAAGACAATTGAAATATAGCCAATATTCTTAGATAAGTGGCAGAAATATATATCAAAATATTGACAATTCACCTTGATCAAAAATGCAAACTTGATATATTCCACTCGTGAATAATTCGGTTTATTTAAGGTTCATCACAGCATATCAAAACCAGCCGTGTGGGCCACGTGCTTGAATTCTGGCATAAATTTTTTTGTTTATCTTCTTATGGATGACGAATTTCGATCCCACGTGAAATTTTTAATTACAAGGAAGGAATATCAAACAGTTCTGAATGATAATGCAGACCATGACAACACGTTTGTCAGACAGTATGAATTGCAGTGTTTCAAGCAGATTCTCATTAGTGGTGACAAGGATAAGAAACCTGACACCGAATGATACGAATATTTTTTTACAATACAAATTTATTCTAAAGAGATTCTTCTATAAGTATACAATCTACCAAATTCTCCTATTTTAAATAGTTCTCTGGTATCTATGCAAGAAACGAATCCGTCCTTCTAAAATAAAATTATTTGTTTTCATTTTTTTATCATCTAGCTGGAATAACGCTCTCAATTTCGCTTGTTCGGAGGACAGAAACAGTTATACTCAATGACGCAACGAGGAACACATATTGAAAAGGAGAGCAATAAGTTGCTAACTTTTGCTCTCTTGCCGCAGGTTCGTTCAAGCTGCAAATTTTATAAATCTTAACACAGACTGAATTTCCGATTTATCACATCTTAACTCAGTTACTCTGGAAAATTACAATTTATTTTTAAAATTAAAGTGTCAAAACATCAGTTAAAGCATACTCATGATTTTTCTATAGTGACGTGAAAAATAATAAGAAAAAAACGTTGCTCTAAAACAAAGTCAATAAAATGAATAAATTAGTGAATATTTAGAAGCAGACTATATAATCGATAAATCCACAAAATAAGAAATCTTGTACGAAAAAGTGGAACGCAACATTGGATAAACTCCTTAAATAACAGCTAAACCGGTTATAACAAATATTTTTAGATATAACTGTGAAAACGAAAACAGTTTATATGACATTGAATAGTACGACTTTTATAATATTTACACTTGCATAGTTAATGAAATAAAAAAGCATCAGCATTATTCTTCTAACCTCACTTTAATTACTTCAATTTATTTTGTACATAATTTATTATATTGGGGATTAATATGCGTAAAACTGTTTCAAAGTGTTTTATGTTCACACAAAATATCTGAAGCAAAACAAACAGTTCGTGTCGAAAATAAAACAGCTTCAACTGTTTGTTCAATTTTCACGTACGGAAACTAGATATTTCAACGTATAGAACATTCCATCAGTCAAAGTTAACTTCACTGACCAAATATACTTCATTTTTTCCAGCGATTTCTACAGTAGTCGCCACCTGAATGATTTAGCTAAAATAAATTGTTTTTGTAATTAGCGAATTACTTATTGTTCGCTGACGTTATCTTCATCTTGGCTAAACAAAGAACCCCAATCAGGTTTCACCATACGAACTGTGAAAACAGTCGATTTGTCGCTAAAGCGTCTTTTTTCTATTAAGTTCAAATTCTCATCGTTTTTTCTACTTTCCACACGTTATTTCTTTATTTTTAGTAATCTTAATAATAACATTTAAATATATAAACTATGCATTGTGCAGTTTCTCCATTCTTTGTCATCCTTACATTCTCAAATAAAGGGTTTATTTCAGAATGCTTATATTCTGTCTTTTGGTAATATGCCGAGTACTAGATTCTGCTCGTATCACTCCGATAAAATTACATCATTTAGCTCTTGAACAAACTCTGACTAAAGGTAACAATAGGGATTTGTTCTAATGCCAACCACATATCTAACTGGAGAGTATGAAATTTACTCTTAAACTACAAGAAAAATAATATTAGTTTTATATTGAAAGCTCAGAAGAATACGAGTGGCGAAACAACGCTATTAAGAAGTTGTGGAAAGAAAGGGAAAATATGGGGCATACTCCGCTTATAAAATTTTCAGTATGTTACATTTCACCAGTTTCATTTAAAAAATTGTCACCTTAATTTTCAAAGAAAATGGTAAAGATTCTAAAATGCAAGTAATTTATAGAATTTTTCAGCCTAAAGGTTTTCCGAACGCAGATATATTTTTGAAGAATGAAACAGCTACTAAGACAAGAACATTGAAGCATAGATTTTCATGGGCATTGCTACAGTGGGCCATCGTTGAGGGAAAGGTAATTATCCGAAATATGGAATTGGGAGAGAAAGATCACACAAAAATGATGGGAAATGATCACTCTGGAGTTATGTGTATTGATAGGTAAATAGCAACTCAACAGTCTATGATTCCACTTCTGGCAATACAGGAGCGAGTGAAGCCTACATGTGCACGCTGGTGGGCCTGCCTTACGTTGCCGTGGTAGGTGATAGGCTCCCACAAATCCAGTTTTTTAGCTTACGCTACTTTTACGTAGATGTTCAAACATTTCCATTTTGAAATTAATCTTATTATTTCAATTTGTTTAACTCACCGCAACTATTTCACATATTTTGTTTCTATTCTTTATGATACATATCACTGACGTATATTAAATATAAATACAATGATACATTTGACGAATACTAACAATTCCATTAGGTGGCCAAGGAGTTGGAAGATGAAAAAGTGCATCAAATTACTAGCAATGGAGGAAAGATTATGAAGGTAAAATATATTGCATTTTTACATATTCTATTAGAAAATGGGGAGTTTTATCTAAAAAACTGTTTTTTCAGGTGGACGTCTCATTGCGTAATTTTCATGCGCAGGACCAGGCTCTAAAAAATAATGGATATTTCATAAACCAGTTTGGAAATGCCGAAAAAGCTGAAGAATTTCATGAAAGTAATCAATATATCTACTTTTTATGAGTATATCGAATATATTTATCGGAAAAAAGATCATTTTCATATTTCTTGGATAGTTCCAGAAAAAATAAACTTTATATTTTCTTATGTAACAATTTCATAATATTGCATTATTAATTTTATAAACAATTTTAGGCGGAGATTATAAATTGGAAAGTACTAATATCTTCCACGAAATTATTGATCAACTCAAAAAGGACAGTAGTGTTCACAAAAAAATCCCTGATTATTTTGTTCACAGTGCAGGAACGGGTGAGTTAAAACTTTAGCTTTCTAAGTAAATAAATATTTTATTCTACTATAATAACGATTTTCTTAATCTAATTGAACTTTGATTACTGTATTAAATCATAGCAATACTTATGTATTTTCGTACTATTTGACTTTGGAGTATTGTCTTGAGATTAATTTTGTTGAGACAGGCGGGACAATTTCTTCTGTTGGTCGTTATATTACTCGCTATAATCTTCCTACCAAGATCGTCCTCTCGGATTCTGAATTCTCCCTCTTCTATGACTATGTAGTATCAAATAAGTTTGTACTCTAGTTAATAGATTGAAAAGTATTCGGTAGATGAACAATACAATGAGACTATAGATTTCTGCTAGATTAGAAGATGTACAAATGAGATATGATTATATGTCAAATTTTCTCATTAGATTCACTAACGAATCGGGAAGTCACTTATGGGTAAAACCTGGAATAGCTGGTATTGGTTATGGATATAATGTAAAACCAATTATATTTGGAGAAACAACTAGGTGAGCTACGTTAAGGCTAAAAAATTATTTGTTTTAATTTAATTTGTTAATTTAGTCTCGTCCGTTCAGTAGTAGATGAGTCAATGAAAATGCCTGACATCGCATCCACAGCTGCTATGCATGTACTGCGCCGAAGAGGCATCAATGGAGGAGCAAGTACTGGACTAAACTTTCTTGTTTCACTTTACAAAGTCTACCAAAACAGGTGAGGAACCCATTTTATTCTAAAAAGCCAATTATTGAATTTTATACCGATTATATCGGTTTTAGAAAGTTAACTGGTGACCGTATATCCGTTGTAACTATCATCTGCGACCCTGCAGATTTTTATGAAAGTACTTATTACAATACCACGTGGTTGGAATCGTCCTTCGCCAAACAGGGTGGGATACTGGCTATTGAATGTTGGAAAAATGTAAGTAGTTACCGTATTTTTAACAATCTTTTCGGCATAAATTTATTTATTTTTAGATTATTGAAACTTCGATCAATAGTGGGAGCGATTTTCTCAACGAAGGTCTCATGAACTGCGCTGCAGATAAACTATCATATTCCCAATCGTCAACAATACCTTTATAAAACGTTTTATTCCGTTATAGTTTTATTTATAACATAAAAGCAAAGTTCCACCAAAAGGTGGTACTTCTTCAGGGTGGTGGCAGTGGAAGTACATAAATCTGCATCAAAATTGCTTGAATAATCTATCCTTATAAAATAAGCAATACAAAATCTAAGAAGGATCAATAACATTATGTGTTTGAAACTTAGAAACAAATTTATAACGTCTACCATTACCACTCACTTAAGTCGACCAATATGACATCATTCTTTGGTAATAATAACGCATAGCAAACTATAAATTTTGGGCTTTGAAAAAAAAGTATATTTTATGAAAAGAGTTTCCACTCTTTCTAATTTCATCTTGATTACTAAAGACAATTTTCTATGAATTTATAAATCAATAGTAGCAAATGCTAAATATATTGGAGCAAGCCTTTGTAACAGTTACTGTTTAATAAGTGTAATTAATCCAATATTAAAATGGCTCATTATATTCTAACAGCTTAAAATCATAGTAATATATGGAGTGTAAAATCCTCATTGACCGCTGGTCGCCTCGCAATTTCCTTTCAAGGTATTGTCGTATAGGTGATTGAATAGTACTATGACCAGTACGAGAAGATTTTATGTTTGAGAATAGTTCTGAAATCTTCGCATAAGGCACCTGAAATGCAAAAATAGTTCTAAAAATAAGGTTAGTAGTGAGTAGGAAAAAACATCAGTATAATGACTGATCAATAAAAAAAAGTGGAAAATCTCCACATATGAATAAATTACTAGCTAAAACCCAATGAAAGGTAACAGAATAAAAAATGTCTAGCATTATATTATAAAATAAGTTTGCTAAATTATGTTTTGCACGATAATTTAATCGAAAAGTATAAAGAGAACATGTCAAAATAAACAAATAGTTCCTATTCGTTCTTTCTTACCTTTTGTTCCTCCAACACAGTGAGCAATTTGGGTAATAGTTGATCTGAAGTGTTTGAAGAATATGGAAGAAACGTAAATTTATGAAGATTGAGTCTCATTTGGCACATCCTGTGATGAAAATAGAATTAAAACTTGAATGTTGAAGCACAAACTATACGTGGCTTCAAAATTTATGTATTACGATATCGAAAAGAAAAAAAACACTTATGCCTTAGATTGACGTCAGATTCAAGTCGCTATAATATTGTCTATAAGACTAGGATTATACCACTTAGCTTGCCTCATGAGCAGTTAGTTGATGCGTTCAGGCATTACATTCTAATGACCAACTGAAAAATGTCTTACCAATTTTGAGGAGCCATATGAAAGTCATCAATTGATATAAGCTTAGGTCGTTTAGAGATCAATAATAATTTTTCATATAACTTTTCTACGAAACAGGCGACATTAGAATAACAGTTGTGGCATTTATGGCGCAGTCTGGAATAGTCAATTCTAAATTATTAAATAAGTACTAGATTATTCATATTTTTTTCTAACTGCAGTTTCTACGCAGTTTTAAGATTTCCTTATATGGAAATACCTGACCTGACACACCGATCAATAAAACCGGATAAAAAACGGTCAACTGGCTCCCTTTTTATAAAAATCATCTTCCACTTGGGATAATAATCATGCAAATTATATGAACGCATAAAGGATTCCATAGATTCGTATAAAATTTCTTTTTCACAGTACCTATAAAAACTTGATTTGTCCCACCCAAAATTGTATTTTTTTTAATATAAATATAATAGTAAGACGTATAAAACTACTGATGTCTATAACTAACGCATAGTTTTTCCAGGACTGTCCTAGTTTAAGATCCTTCAAATGGCATTGTATTGCACCCATAATCGTTGACATACTTTTCGGAACTACACAAGATGCTAAGCGAAAGTTAAAAATGCCCTGAAAATTATATTTTGACCGTTACCACCTGTCGAATACTACTCACTTACTCTGATCTTCGTCCTGAGTTCCACAAATGGTGAAAGTCTAGAATAGTTTATTTTATTTTCTGCTTGTTGTATGACCTAAAATATATTAGTGTGCTTTAAGATTTATGGATTTTTTGAAATTCCTTATTTTGAATGAAATTAGTTATACCTGACTGTTATTACGAATCACTTCTTCCAATAACTCATCACTATCTAGGGACGGTTTTTTAGAGTTATCAAAAGTCGTCCATATCAAAAAACAGCAAAACATAGCAACACATAGAAAGTTCACTAAGATTAGCAAAACTTTCATGATCATTGAAGTTTAAGAATACCCAACAATATCTTCATTTTCATTATCTCAGATCTACTCGGTTTTCTCGTTTCACTGCAAAATGACGTGGCCTTCTCTTAAAACACTGAAAAATGTTTAATTATTGAGTGGAGGAAAAGTATTCCAAACATAACTTATACAAAAAGTTATCCTTTCAAACTATAAGTTTTACTAAATTATATCATCCATGAAAGAATTGGTTATGTCATTTTAAATTACAGATCTAACTTTTGGTTTTGTCATCACATTCGTTACCAGTCTGAAAGTCGGGAACGTATATAAGCACCTCTACTGACGGCTGTACCATAAAAATGCATTCTTATCTGTCTTAATGGATACTTTGCTGTCTATTTCATCAGCATTAACTACACATTAACAAATTTATAAAATTAATGGTATTATTTTTCCATTACAATAATATAGTGATCCCATTAGGAGAGTGCTTTTAGTTTACATCTAGTTTTTATGTAATTTATGACTCAGTCTAACTTTTTATACTTGGAGACAAACATTTATATTTGAAATATCTCCTATTCATTATGAGAATTTTACTATCTTTTGTATACGTAAAAGTTTTATTTTTCCACAGTGCCAAAAAAGGACATGGCTTAAGGCCCTGTTATTGACACCTATTTCCACAGCGCCAGCGCAGCCTAGGACCATCGATAACTGCAGGCTTTTAGGGGAAGTATTTCATCTCATCGAATAGTTTTGTGATATTTTATCTGTTCTCTAATTATCGCTGTAAATTTGCCGGATATGAGATAAGTATACCTCTTTAAACAGATATTATATTAGGCCGGATGAAATGAGTGGGGTTTTCACGATTGATTTGAATAAAGACTCCATAGTTGCAGAAATAATCTTTTTAAACTAATATGCAAGACATTTTTTGGACTAGTAGTTATTCACTTTGTTTCGATTGATTTCATGAAACTAAACTGTGTATAGCACTATTTTACCAGATTAATAGCTATAACGGCAATCGGTGATTTTCAAATGATTCGTTTAAATTATATATATATATACTTGAGATTCATTAGAATGAATAAGGCAATGAACGTCACTTCTGTAGTGAGCAATTTCACGTACATATGGCTGCGTATTTCTCGGTTACCAGCCAATCAATCGATTAATGCACCGACCAACCGATTGCTTTCGCATTTCCTTTAACGTTCATTGAATTTTATGTTTGCGTGCTCTAAATATTATAAATATTAGTACGATGGACTTATTTACATTGTATTACACTTAAACTTTTTATGTAGTATGTGATATCCAAAGTAATTTCTAATGAAATATTACTTGTTTGCTAAGCGCTGTTGCCATCAATCTAATTTATCAATATTTTTTGGGTGTTCTAACAGTCTTTTAAAATTAATAGTCGGTAGTAGTCAACTGCGTCTAGTTTCTGAGGCGTTTATAGTAATATGGGTTCTTTTATACAAGTGTTTTGACCCACCATTAATTTGTTTAGCTGGACAAGTATCGATGTTTTGTATGAGATGTTCTACTAGGATTCCGAATACTTCTCTTTTTAGATGGACGATTTGTTTGTAGGAAAACCCTTGTTACGCAAAAATGGATCAAAGGTAGATGGAGGAGAGGCAGTGAAAGGAAAGGTGAGCATAAATATGGCTTATTTTAAATCAACATGCTTTTGTAATCAAAGTTATATGTCATTGACTTCTTAATTTATCCATTTATAACGGAGGAATGTTTTTTACTGATTAAATACTTCTAAACACACCTTTTTTCTGGATAACTATTTTTCCAATACGTTTCATAATTATGACTAATTTCCCATGTATTATTCTAATTTTGGTTTCTTTATTCTTTTTTATCTTAGGTCGGTTTTATCTACCATTAAAATTTTTCTTTTAGATTGTTGGTCTTTACTTTTCTGCAATGTGGTGTCCTTCATGTCGGCAGTTCACTCCTAAATTAGTGGTATTTCTAAAATTCAGTATTTAGTTTTCCATATAAATTTTATGCTTGGTATTCATTTTCTTTAAGCTAAAAACAATGGAAATAAACTGTAATTAAGAATGTATATAAAGAATTGTTGCTGTAATTGCTTTCATTAGATTTTATATAGTCATTCTTTGCGCTTGGAATAATCCAAGTGTACTTTTAGTTAATATTATTCAGAAATTCTATAATGCGTTGAAAGAAGCTAACAAAAACCTGGAAATTATTCTTGTATCAAGAGATAGAGAAGAGGATGATTTACTTGAATACCTAGAACATAATGGAGATTGGCTGGCTATCCCATTTGGGGATGAAAGAATTCCGTGAGTCTGAACATCTAGCTATTGATTTAAAATATTTACCTTCCTTTATTGAGCTCGTTCGTTCTAGTAAATTCTTGGAATCCTTTCAAGTCCCAACAATTCCTGCTTTCAAAATCCTAAATCCAGATGGAACTATTGCTATTGATCAAGCAAGGTTTGATGTGCAGGTATGTTTTATCCTAATATTACTACAACTGATTTTTCTTCAAAATTTTAAAATCTTCCAGAAGTTACCTACTATATGTTATATTTAAAATTTGCATTTCCTAAAGGTTTTCGCAACTGTTATTCACATATTATAGGATAAAGGCAAAGAGAACCCACTTGTTGTATTTGATGAATGGGAAAAGAAGATAACTAAATCTGCTTGAAGTAATGGAAGTACCAACAAATGCATATGACCCATTTTGTTTTTAGTAGAAATGTACATTTATGAATAAGTTTTGCATTATATGTGTACTTACCACTGCATCTTGTACATTTTTGTTTTGGTATCTCAATATATTCTTTAATGGATGAATAATATTGTAACCCGGATTGTTTTAGTTTATCTGCACTACTTTTAAAAAGGTTATTATAGAAACTATACTGAGAATAAAACTTCGAGTTTCAAACTTTATGACTGTATTTTACTGGCCACTTAAAAAGTGTAATTTAAAATAGTAATAATTTTATAGCCAAATGACAATGTATTTTGTTTAGAGGGCGAAAATATTTATATAGTTTGGACGAATTCTGCGTATCATTTAGATAATGTATAGAATAGGATGAGTATCGTCTCCTATGGGTGCAGCCATGTGAGGGAAGTATAGTCAATGGGTTTATTAAGCTATCTGATGCTGACGGTGTAGGTACTTTGCGTCTATTATCAGTGTAAAGTTCACTTTAAGTGAATCGGTTTTTCTTCTCCGTTTTGCTCACTCTGTAATCAGGTGTTTTTTAAACTAATTTCAAGTCTAGTGCAGACCTGATAAGGCTACGTAGTGCAACTTTTATAGATGTAATATATTTTAATAATGTATGTAATTTCATCTGTTTAATATTAACTCTCAAACGTGAAATTAATCAGACTACCTCACACGCAATAATTAGCTGGATTTAAGTAATTAGTATGACTACAGATCGGAAGTGACTAATCATTCCCACTGATAATTAGATTTCGAGGTTTTTTTAATAGCTAAAAATAGCTAATACGTGTATAGTAATGTGCAATTTTGTTCTTGTGCTAATAAATATATATCGGAGTAATTCCTAGAAGTTGACTTGCCTAAGTCTAGACAATCTATTCTATAAGCTCCGTATTAACACATTCCTCTGTTCATTATCTACATAAGTTTAAGCCCATATCACCAGAGCAAATTAACAGTTTTTTTTAAACTAATAGCCGATAACAGTTAACTAATAAGGGCAGATTCTCATTCCTGCTTCATTTTCCGTGAGTTCAGAAATGCTACATGAGACTGGTAGTGGACTTTTGAATTCGCATGTTACATGGAAAGATCTTCAAAATGCTCTCCTTAAGAAGTATGGAGAAACCGCCAGGATGGGAAAAGGGAAGGCAATCACTCCCATAGGTGTCGGAATAGTAGGTTTACTACACAAAACATTTATATTATCCTTTCTGATGTTCTTCTCTTTAATTATACTCCACTCACATCTCACATCTTCTTGTATATTTTTATTGATGCATGACTAAAGTAATTAAGGGTCTTCAATCACTTCTGGGTCTCATAAATCCTGACTGGATAACCAAAAATGGAGTTCTTCCTTCAAAATTCGTGTTTAAAATCGCCTCTCCTATTTTAATGATAGGCAAGTAAACACAATTGTAGTGCTATACTGAAGATATGCTTTCCGCCACTTACGGCTTATATTAAAATTAGAGTACTTCACCCTTCATTTTAATCTTGCTGCTACACTTCTTAATGTGTGAATTATGTTCATTAGTTGAGTTCTTCCAGAAACAATGAAGAAGGAGAAAAGTGCAATTGCCGATGAAGAAAATGCTACTAAAATAGACATATGTATGCAGAGCTTTATAGAATTTTTGCGGCCTGTTGGTTACTTTATACCTCATTGTCCCTTTTAATATGCAACAGCTTCAAAATATTCTTTTGATAATTCTTCCACTTACGGTTTTGGAATGCAAGTAAAAATATTTCCAGTGTCACAATGCTGAAGTCATATTCTACCAAACTGCTGCTGGATTGGAATGTAAGATTCCCGAACTCCCCATATTATACTGTAGCGAACTGTTCACTGAGAGAAATCCTCTGAAAGCGTTTCAAGTTATGGACTTTATTGAAGGAGTATCATTACCACCCACTGTTAACCTTTCCAAGGAGCAAATAGAACAAGTAAGCTAATTATTAAGATAAAGACATTTATTTGTAACTTATTATAAAAATTTTAATTATAATCATAGATTAGTTTGATCTAGCATTTAACTGTTGGTATTCCTTTCCCATAAGATTTTTGTTTCTTCTAAGCTAGTGGAAATTGTTAGTGTTTTTTTGTAAAATATATTGTATTATTCCATAATTTTTATAATTTCAATGTTTTCAGAAGTTTCTATCTTCCAGGTTTTACGAGCCATGGCTCGTCTGGCAGTTTCATTCTTAGGGTTAAGTAAAGATGAACAGATGATGTTCACTCACCAGGGATTAAGTGGAATTTATAACAAAATGTGTGACTGGGTGTGTTTTTTAGAATAAGCCTATATTATATCTAGATAAAACGAATAGAACCAGAATTATATGTACACAGCCATGATAAACTAATCAAAGGTAGAATGGTATCCAACTAATACATTTTTACCACTGTTAACTTTTTGAGTTATTTAAAGCTTATATAGCTTATTTAGAATGATTCAAACCAAGGCTTTAAAAATAAATCACATACTATGTAAATCTTAGGTACATTAGAAAATATAAATGCATCACAGCTGCTCTGAGATCTTTCGTACAGAATATTTATACCATCATTGACTCCTCAGATGATCGGGTTTTACAACTCGCTTATGGCCAAATTTCCCGATCCTAGGCTTCAACCACTTATCCAGAAATTCGAACAAATTCTTCCCAATATCATCACAGCTTACGAAATCGATCAACTTAACAAAAAATTGGGTACGTCACTTATAACAACAACCTAAGATGACGAATTATTTAACAAAAATAACTGGCTCTTTATAATGTAATCATGTGAAAAGCCCTTCTGATTTAATTTCATATATATTATTACTTTATTATACATTCTATTTGAAATATTTTGAAATATTTCGATTTTGACCAACTATCATCTTTTCAGATATGAAGAAAATCATCGTTCATGGTGATTTATGGTCAAGCAATATCATGTGGAAAAAGAATGATCCTACTCAGTTGGATAAAATTATTGACTTTCAGGTGAATATTGAATACAACCAAATCATTTAAAACAAAAATTATATAAACACAGCACAGATCCGTACAGTACTCATAGCGCTACATGATATTATTATTCGTTTAGTGTGAAATATTGTTTTTTTTCCATCACTGACAGAAACGTTAAACACTGTGGTAGTTCATATATTCCTATTTAAGTAGCTTAGATAATTGCTTCTTTGCAAGTATAAAATTTTCCCGTGGATTTATTGTATTTCAAGAATTCCATCGGCATCAAATCCACTGTAGATCTGTAGAGAAACAACATGTGGTTTTCTCTAATAATCATTGGAAACTGCGTAAATGACGATAATTTTAGCTCATTTTATGTATATGAGTTAGGTTTACTTGGTTTGTGCTTTAAATTTTGTTTATCCTGATTATTAAACACTAGTGGTAATGTCGTTTTTTCCATTCTAACTTAAGAAAACTAGCCTATACTCTTAGATGTGCCACTTCGGAATGTTGGCAACTGACATCACTAGACTCCTAAATACATCAACATCACCTGAAGATAGAAGACTGAACTGGAAAAGCTATCTAAAGGTTAGCAACATAACAGTGGATTATATTTTCATTACATGGTCGTATTAACATTATTTCACCTATTTAGGTTTACTATGATGAGATGGTCTACGCTTTAAATGGATCATCAGCACCATTTTCATTAGAGCAGGTAAAATACTTTTTCCTATCTTCTAATTATATTTTCAATAATTCTTCCACATCTCTTTATTATCCATTATAACCCTGTTACTAATATTTGTTACAGCTTGAGCTCACCTACCGTATAGTTTACCCACGTGTTGGCAGTTTTCTTATCCCAGCTCTCTTTGCTCTTCTCCAATCCACTTCGAAAATTCTCATAGGAAATGAGGGAAATGAAGCTATAAAAGCACTTCTTGATAAAATAGTCTCTATTTATGAGGATATTATTGATCATCATGAAAATAAACCAAGCAGTTAGAAAGTTATGATTAATATAAAGCTATCATTTTAGAAATATTTTGTATTTAAGTGATAGCCTTTCTAAAAAACACTTTTCTGAGTATAAATTAATGCATTTTTTGACCAAACAGTTTGGTTTGTTCGTGAAAAATGACGTGTTGAACTTTATGCACCCTTTTCGTAGGTTCACGCCCTCTAAGTACTAATATATTCACATATGTCCGTGACGGTGAAAGAACTGCATAAACTTTATTTCAGAATTGGAGAAGTGTCGAAAAGAAAAGTTTTTAATACATAAGGTCTGCGTTGAACCTTTATATTAACTATATATGAGAGGTGATTCAAGAATAGTGTAAGTATTAATTAATTTCAACAAATAAAGTTATTTATATTAAAAAGATGTACTCTGTAATCATTCTAACATGCGGTGATCTATGATCATGATGATTATAATTGTTTTGTTTGATTTAATCGTTCCGTGATGGTACCGCTTATTCAAATGAGGTCTGCACGCTGAAATATATACGACTGCACCGTCCATAACTTGATAGACTATTCGGTCTACTGTCCGAGGATTTATATTTTGAATTTATATGATTCGTATATGCAAACAATAAAAATCGTGTTACATTCGCTGGCTTTTTAAAACTACCATTTAGTACTCTTATTTATAACGAATGGAGCAGTCTCTTACACTAGGAATCATCTCAAGTATAGTTAGCACAGTTACATTTGGTTCAACATACGTGCCAGTCAGATGGTTTGAGGCTGGAGATGGTATGTGTGTAGAAATAATTCATAGTTTTAGTAGAACAATAAATAATATTGAAGCTTTTAACAAATTAACTGGAAAGCTATTTTGAATTGTACACTCTTCATTTAAATCACAGTAATAACGCCCATATTTAACTCTTCTTTAAATTTAAACTTGGCCTACCTTAAGAGCAAAACATAACCAATACTTTAAAATTTACCAGAACACGCCTAATCTTTTAAGTCACTTCTGAAATTTAATATAATAGTTATTCATGTTTCTAAATAGATACTTTATAGGCCTCTATTTCCAATGGCTAATGGCCATTGGCCAGTTGTTGGTCGGAATGGTTGCCCTAGCGAGTACTGGTTGGCCAGCTGTCCATCCTATTGCTTTGATAGGAGGAGCCTTTTTCACAATAGGTGAATAGTCTTTCGTCATAAAGTAACTACAGGTTGACTTGTGATATAGAACAGTTAAGTACTAGTGAGAAATAATCAGGAAATGTTTAGATAATCGAATTATAGATCTGTCACTTTGGTTCATGTGTTTATTTATTTACACCTAGCGAGTTTATTCTCATCAAATTTACTGCTTTTGGAGTAGTTTTATTACTAGTCCATTAACATTGTACTATGCGCCATTTATCATTTGAAGTTGAGAAATGTCCTCTCATTTCACTAGAAGAGCTAAATTCTTCATTGCTCTTAGGAGCCAGCATCCAGCACTGTTCTAGTGTCAAATTATTATGCAATTATGATCTGTATAATGCTTGGAAAAGTCATGGAATTCACGCCATACTGATATCTTTTCGTATTTTTCCCCCGAAATTAGGCTTTACAGCAGCAACAGTGTTCGTATACCAGCCACTATGCAGATTACAATTAATGAATAGAATAAAATACACCCACTGAAGTGTTTCAAAAGAAAATCTTCTACCTACAGAAGTACTCTGACTATTACTGTAGGTAAATGTGCTTGGTTCCAATTTAGTCTTAAATATCAACATCTCTTAAATACATACTTAATTTAAAAGCCACAGCTAAGATAAACGCTCTGAAAATGATATTTGAAAGGTAGAATTATATGCCAGTATGAACTACACCAGGTATCGACAAAAATCTGCTGTCACAACCAATATTTTACCGTGAAATACTAAAGCTTTGGTAGTACGCGTTCATCGCGCGAAATGATGACTAAACAAATAAATAATACTCATATTCATTTGCCTTTTTCCAATAATTTAGCCAGCAACAGAAGCCAATTGCAGAAAGAGGCTTCTCCTTATATTGTTCTAAATGTACCTGCACATCATCACACAATTGGGGCAAACAATGAAACCAGTTGTTTACGAGATAACTTCTGCATTTTTTTCCGGCTAAAGTTAAAAGAGACGAATAGTACATGAAATGAAAATAGCTAGTCTTCTAACTCTGGCTATTGCTGGCAGACTACTCAGTCACTACAATTCACTTGAAACGTCTAGTCAATAAAAAAGATTACACCAATAGTGTCGTAGTCTCTCTTACGGTACTTTCGTATTGATGTCTCATTGTAAAATTTCGCTGGTAAATTCACGTGTTGTAAGTTTAGTTAGAGTCATTGAGGATAAGTGTTTCTGTCTGCTGAGCAAAGAAAATTGAGATTGTCATTCCAGGAGTAAATACTTTAAAAGCAGAAAAATGTTATGAGAAATTTCAAATTATGTTAAAGAGGCTAATAGTTTGCATGCTAAAGTAGTCAATGACAATAGCATTTTCTAAAGAATAGTAAAAATAGATTACGGGAACGTTTGAATTTTAAATCTTAGTCTGATTATTTGATTTCCTTTTAAATGTTACATTATATAACTTATTTAGGAAATACTCTTACTGTCTATATTATGAACGGCTTGGGAATGGCAATAGGTTCCTTGATGTGGAATACTGTAACTTGTGTTTGTGGATGGGCAGTTTCTCGTTTTGGACTTTTTGGAACCCCAAAAATGATTCCGCATGACAATATTATGAATGTTATTGGAGTGTTAATTGTGTGTGTGGGGTAAGATAAGTTTCTACCTATATAGTTTTAGATAGTGGTAGGCGTTACTTTATTATATATTAAATGTACTTCAGTGGATGCTTTTTCGCTACGATCAAACATCATCCAATGAACGTTCGGCCAGCACCGTGGCAAATTGATGTAGGTAGAAAAATTTAGATAGGGTACGGAGAAGTGGAATATGATAAATGTCTTATAGATCATCTTAGGAGATGAGAAAGCCAAAACATTACAGACGAATTCCTCTAAAATAGGGAAAAGACTATTGTAAGTATAAATTATATTTCAAAAAACAGAGTTAGTTATACTAAATAAATTTTGTAGAAGTATAAGATAATAAATTTGAGAATGATTAGCTATTACCCATACTTAAATTAATTTATTTAGGTGTTTGTTTTTGACCCTATTTGTGGGAGCTATTTATGGTAATATGTTGACACCTATCAACTATCTTATCGCAAATAGTGAAGAAACTGGAATGCCTGCTGATGTTACTTCATATTTCTTTTGCCACTGTATCGGAGCAGTAGTCTCAGCGACAATTATGTTTATGCTTTACTCGATTTACAGGTTAGATAGATTGTGAATATTATGAGAGCAGCTATCTGAGGCTTATTTGAAATCCATCTACAGAGGCAGCCATTTACTTAAGGCACTCCTCATTTAAGGTCGATGACGTATTTCACGAATCACGTCACTAACTCGAACTAATCGATATTAGGGAGCAGACGACATCTGTCTTGCCCCCTTGGTCACTCTAACTGATGACGCAGTTCGTGAAATACGTCACTGGGCCTGGATGACGGACTCCTTTAGAGTACGGTCACCGCTAGATATCACTATTAAATGTTGACAGGAAATCAGATCTACCCTGATAAGTTATGATTATAGGAAGAACCGTCCTTTTATTAACCCAGAAATTACATTACCTTCACTGACCTCTGGAATCATTTACGGGATAGCAATGTGTACATTTTTCACTGCAAATCAACACTTAGGCCAGGTAATAATCCTAATAATACGTTATATGTTTAAATTAAATCCAAATTATCCGTCAGGTTATCGCCTACCCAATTCTTTCCAAAGCTCCAGGCATTGTTGTTTCTTTGTGGGCTATTTTATTGTTCAAAGAAATAAAGGTAGCTTTAATAAGGTCATTTATTGACATGCTCTCTGTCTTCTTTTAATCTCAGTTGGACTCTTCTTACAGGGTAAATGGGATGTCACTCAACTAATAACAGGTATTATCGTGACGATTGTCGGGATTACACTAATATCTATATCAAAAGTAAATTTCCAATAGCAGCAAAAATAGTTAAAATATTTAACTTCATGGCAAATTTTATAATTCCTAGCACCAATTTTGATCACATTGTGTAAAATATGCCATTCTTATATTTGGCAAAATTCCCTGCTGATGGCTTCATTTTCAGTGGAATGAGTCGATGGTAGAATATAACCATAAGTAGGGTAGCGATCGAGAGTGTGATAAGTTGAGTCACTATCACGAACTTGTATCCACTGTGTTCGAAGAGAAAACTTAAATAAGTTATAACTGGTCGTGCTTTATCAGTTCAGTGACAATTGCTTCACACTTACGTAGCTAATACTGGGGCAATGAATTGCGCGACGCTTCCTCCAAATGAGTACATTCCTTGCATCATTCCCTATAAAAATATTTCTTGTTATGATTGTCGTTATTTGATATATAAAAACACTTGTTGTTATTCCATTTCATTGATGTTGCATAAAAAATAAGGACTTTGTTGGTTTGGTGTCACACATTTTGTTGGTTACTTTCTAAAACGTGTTTTCATATTTCATGTTTGCATTTTCAAAGTTCAGTTGAACAATTTATAGCTATTTTAAAAACTTGAAATATCTAAAAGATTTACCTGTTTTCGAGGACCTAAAATTTCTGAAAATAACGTTCCTGATGGAGAACCAACAAAAGGGAAGGCAATTCCGTAAAATATAATGTAACAAAAAATGTAGAGAGGTAATGGGACTCGTACAGAATAAGCACACCATTTGTATGATGGATCACAGCCTCCAACTTCAGATGAATGTTTACCTAAAAGTGGGTGGAAAATTGATATACGGTAACAGTATTTCAAGTTAGTCAATAGAACAGATTTAGCGGAAATCCCTTGTTAGTTATAAAAAATAATACAGTATAAAAATGTGTATTTTTACTAGACGCGTGATTATTCGGAAGCTTTTAATGAGTTCCAAAGAATAGTGGTAGTTGACTGAGGCTTATTCCACCTGATATTTATTACCTGTAAGTCATATGACAAATCAATAGGCTTCTTTGTTTAGTGGCCTGCTTATTTTAGAACTCACAAACGAGAATTTAGTAGGTAGTTCTGAATTTTCGTCAACATTTTCACTCATTGAAGCAAAGTCGAAAGAAGAGTGTATCTGATATTAATTATTTCTATTTACTTAAGCAGTAATAAAATCAATATCTGTGAATTGGGTTACTGGTTTCAAGACCCATTTATGATATTTGAAATGGTTATCTCTCAAAGAAAAGAGTTTTATGTTATTCCTGTTCTGTAAGCTCTAAGGCCACCGTGGCTTTAGAAACATTGTCCATCTTAATGAATTTACATATTTGAACTTTAAAAATAAACAATTATAATTATTTACCGGGAGGTATGTAATCAAGAGGACCGGGATAGAATGACCAAGGATAATTGCAAATGTGGAATAGAAGGAACACAAATAGCCCGAAAATTATTTGCTTCCTTTTCTCTCTAAAAAGTTTTAATTTATTCAATTCACCACTGATACTTTTTCCAGTGATCTCAATCTACTTTAAATTAATATTGGGATTATTTTCCTACGCTTGTTAAAGCCATATCTGCCATAAAATATCAAGTTCATCACTATGTATTAAGATTTCCATCCTAAATCATGGTTAATTTCACTAAGTAGAAGCGGAATTGTCTCTAAAATAGTATCTGTATATAGAAATGCCTACATCTTTCCAAGCTTTGTATATCCTATGAAAATGTTGATGATTACTGATACCAGACAAGCCAAGGTTTCGAGGATTCCATTGTAGAGTACTGAGGTGGAATCTTTCCAGTCGTACATAACAGTGGAAACTGGAGTCGAGATTCTGAACTAATGTATTCAGCCTTAAATATGATTAGCTATTGCTATTAAAACGGAAATACTCTTGAAAAAAGACAAGATTTCAGCAAGTCTAAGCTATTCATCAATTTGTAGATTAAACAGAGTTTAATAGAAGATGCAACGGCAATATATCTATTAGTATAACTTATGGTATGTTTAAATAACTTAACCATGGGCTCACACTTCAATGTTGGTAGACACCATACTGGAAACCATCCATAAATAAATGCATATGAGGGCTGGGATAAGATCGTATTTGGGAATAACTGAGTACGATCCGCCTAAAACGTAATTCCTGTGAAATCAACTATCTTTAGTAAAACTGAAAACGCCAAAGCTTGAGAGTACTCATCATCGTTGTTTTCTTCGGCAATGATGCCAGAATACTCTTCTTTGAAGAAGATTTTCATTATTATGCTAAAGATAAGTGACAGTACAACCATGAAGAATGCGGGCAAAGTGTACATGTTGAAAATAACTGGTCCTATGGTGAATCCCTTTTCACCTACTGCTGTGAAAACGGCCTAAAATTTTCAATAATCGAAGTGCAACAATTAATGCTGAAAAAATACGGGCATTCTAGTAACTGCTAACAATAATATCTTATTTGTTATCTAAGTGTAATTTTTAAAAAAAACAACAAAAAAGACTAACTTCACCTGAATTGCAGGCCCAAA
Source organism: Heterorhabditis indica (assembly GCA_020740425.3). Taxonomy (NCBI): domain Eukaryota; kingdom Metazoa; phylum Nematoda; class Chromadorea; order Rhabditida; family Heterorhabditidae; genus Heterorhabditis; species Heterorhabditis indica. The sequence goes on from JAJAVP010000160.1 coordinate 96,148, forward strand.
AGATATGCCTAAAACATAACCCGCTGTTCCAAAAGAAATTGCTCGAAGGCGATCTTTGGGAACAGAAGCAGTGGCCAAATAAGCTCGAAGCACCGATAGATTACATAAAAAAGTATAAGAAATTTATTTCTAGACCTACTATAAACTTCTTAATTTATGTTTATCCACTATTTTTCTATTTACACAAATACATACATAATGAATAGCAAGACAACAATGTATGTGTAGAATTTGTATAATTCGGATTGATTTCTGATTCTCAAATAATCCAACAGTTGTTTTATTACCTGCTCCAATTCCTGTAATGAATCTGGCAATGATCATCATCCATTTTTGGTGACTGTGGAACAGTGGTAGAAGACCATACATGCACTGACCTATAGAGGAAAAGTAGCCATGGTTCTAATGAACAATAAAAGTAGAAAAGTATGTAGTTAAAAAATGAACACCTATGGAAGCTATAATTAATCCAAGAATGGTTGGATATGTGGCAGACATTGTTTTCTGATTCCACCAACCAAACAATGGATTTGCCTAAAAATGCAAAATACTATAGATATCGATTTCAGAAATATTATATTAATTGGATAAATGTTCCTTGATTTCGTAGTATATAGTCAATATTTTACAAAATATTATGAATGTATAACACTAACCAGTGAGCATCCGAAACTGCATGAAGCAACTACCCATCCGAGAAAATCTAGAGTTACAGATTTATCCAGCTAAAATGATAAATACTCAAATCAATGAAACCTATTCCATCCAAAATGTTTGGTTTTATTTTTCACTGCAATGATCTAGATTATAGGTCCCTTCTATGCGTCAAATTAACTTTTCATCTCTATATTATTCACTACTTCAGAGGACCATATTTCCATATTTTTTGTAGTGTACCTTTTTATCAAATATTATGTTTTCAATAAAGCACTTTAATCGTATCAGTATTCAGAGAAATAAACATGCTTAGCAATTCTAACCAGGTGTTTATCAGTGACACTAAATGAATTTCTGCCACTTAACAGATAGTTAAAAGAGTTATATAGGTGTTTTATGATTCTACACGCCAGTGAAAATATTTTTAAAGAGCAGAAAGCACTGCAATCAAACCAAAATGATATATGCAAAATCATATTTTCTCTGATTTTGCAATATTTGTAAATGTAAAAACTACTTTTTAGCTTCATAGAAGGAATATAAACTTTAAAACTTACGCCATTGAGGTATGGCCACATAGACATGTAGTAGATGGAAATTTGGACTCCGACATTAAACTGCATTGCAATAGAAATCCACATTGAAGTCCATGGAGATTGGCGATCATCAAGTACATTGGAAACACTAGTAAAATATTCTATGAAGTGTGGAATGTTTCAGTTAAACACGATCCAACAGGATGCCGATTTGTTTTTATTTACCAAAGTAAGGCTGATCTATTGAGCATAGTATTTTGGTTTTAAACATGAATTTATTTCGCAGGCTTATAGTTGCTGAGTTTTGTTGTATTTGATAACAATTCATTGTTAGCTTTTATCACTAATAACTTTTAACTTTGCTATTTTATAGTATCATAAACATACTATGATTATATAAAATGTACCTCTTATATTTTCCTTCGCTGCAAGATGTGTGATCGCCTAGATCACTATGAATAGATGATTTCCGAATGACTAGAGAGTGGCAGGTCATAGTAGTGAGATGAATTAAGATATTAAAAATATGGTAAAATATTTGCTAGCTTATAAAGAATGTAAGAGTTTGTATAGTGAAACAGCAACACTAGGAATATGGGATGCTTATAGCACTGAACTCGCAGTAGCTATAGGCTTAAACTGATAAGAAAATTGGAAAGCCCCTCCTTCGTGAATTCTTAACAGGCCTGCTTTGAGATAACATCAACTGTAAAAAGAAATTTAATGCACTAGACGGTCTAAAATAATAGGAGTCGAAGTTGGGCTCACTTAGAGATAGCACGCACTTGTAAAATGTGATGTCACTTCTATTAAGTACCAATATTCTAATTCCTAAACAGTACTCATAACCATGCGATTCCCTATATGATATATAATTTCTAATTATAATATCGATTTTTGATCATCTGGAATAAAAGCCTCTAGGAATTTGATCTTTCCAATAAGGTGAAATGACTTTTAGGTGTATCGAGTTCAACTGAATAATCGAGTAGCGAATCGTCACTAAGCCCGATTACAATGATTTATTTATGCAGGAAATCTATGAAAATAGACAAAAATCGGCGTTATAGGGTATTGCTCACAATTTGGAAGAAGTATGGATGACAAGCAGGCGTCTGTGACGTAAGTTTATGAGAGAGCAAGAGTGGTTTAAAGAAGGAAAAAACTTTACTAGTTGAGAGATCTTAAGTGAATTGTATCACTTACAATACTATTTTATGAAACAAGTTGTTTAAAATTTTAAGTGCTTCCAACTTTAGGACGAAGTTAGAATCTAACGAGACACCATGGTCTTCAATATTTACTTGTGCATTCATGCTTACTTTAACGGGTGTTCAAATGAGCGTCTATTTTATGTCAACATGGCAGTATCTAAGCGAGGTGACAATTTTTAACTGTTTAAATTATATGTATTCTATTGATATAAACCTTATGCAATACATGGCAGACAGATCCGTCGGCAACAATTGATTTTTTTGGATGGGTAGTAGCTGCCTGTAGTCTCGGATGTGCAATTGTATGTGATTTCCATTATATTGCTTCTTATTATGATAATAGTATAATTATCTATATTATCTGATTATTAATTAGTATAGATGAACTGGGATCGTAGAACTATACGATTCAAAATATTTCCACTTATGTCACCTCGTTCATCGGAACGATAATCAATACAAATGATAATAATGATATTGTATGGAGAAAATCTATTTATTTCTAGGCTAACCCATTATTTGGTATTTGGCAACAACGAACAATGTCAACTAAGAACCCTGTATCGCTTGGATTTTCTCTCAGTGCATTTGGTTTGTTACATATATAAATATAAATGCATATAACCGTACATACTGAATTATTAAGGAAATTTAATTTACGCGCTTCTTCCTATGCTCTCACCCAGTGTCAAGTGGATAATGCTAATTGCCAGATTTCTCACCGGGTTTGGAGCAGGTGAGAAAGGATTTATAGATATATTTATCTACATAACCATATAAACATGCCACTGCATATAAACTGAGATGTACATTAATAGGAACACTTGGAGTGCTTCGTGGCTTTATTGGCACGGCTAGTACTAGAAAAGATAGAGTGCGAGCAGTTTCTCTTGGAACTGCTGGACTTACAGCAGGACTTTCATTAGGGCCAGCAATTCAGGTTCTTTTCCATGAACCCCTTTTTTCAGCCATTTTAAACTTATTTATTATTTTTATTTCAACCATATAGTTTTTGTCAGATTTGCTTCATCCCATTTGGTAAGGAAGGATTCTATTTGGGACCTATTGTATTCAACATGTATACCATGGCAGCATTTTTCATGTCAGCAAGTTTAATAATATTTAGTATCAACATTGAAGTGAGGAGTCAAAATTTAATTTACAAAAATATCAGGTTCGCGTTAAATATCCTTTCCGTGATTCTCGCAAATACAATGTTCGTCGAGAACTATGCTGGAATAATCAGTGATGACGATAAGAAAGGCATGAAAATAGCATATTCATCTACTAAGTTTTCCATTAATTATTCGCAATTTTTTCGCAAAGGTTGTCTATAAAATTTCAGAAGATCCATTTTTGGTTATACCAAAATTCGACCGTGTAGCTGTTTGTTTACTATTTTATATGTGGTGGATGATGTGTGGAGTGGCCAGTACGGAAGGGTACATACCATTAACCATTACGTTATAGAATACTAGAGAAAGAAAAAGTATAATCATTATGGAATGGAAAATGGTCTTCATTTCCAGGTTAGCTGCTCCAATATCGATCGCCATGTATAACTGGACAAACGAAGAGGCCATATTATATAATGGGATACTACAAACTATTTCATGTCTTGTGTCAACTTTAAGTTATACTGTTATTGGCTCAACTAGAGTAGGAAAGTGGTGAGAGAAATTAGATTGTTCATTGCTGACTATACGGCTTTATTCTTTTCCTCCAATACTTCGATACCCATAGTGTTTAGGGATGAAATTTGTACTAGAAATTTAGCTTTATAGAATCTTCTCTAGAAGAAATATCAATAAAATGCTAAAGATCTTAATAGCGTATACATTTAAGGGACCGACGTATTCACCTCACTATTGGTCTTTGTGGGTTTCTACTGTTCCATATTTGTCACTATCCATGGTCCTTCTATGAAGGGCCATTGACCAAAGTAGTATCTCATGGTATCACGTTTTTGTCAAAGATATTTATTTTTGCTGCTTTTTAATATAATAATCTATCTTGATAAATTCAAAATCAAATCTCTCTAATTTAAGAAAATGGGACAATTTTAACTACGCTTGGTGGCTGTTCTCAAGGCTATGAATGGTGTGAGTATACGCCCAGGTTCGTGTAGAGTTATAGTGTCCAAATATATAGGAATAGTGAAAAACTAAAGGAAACACGGATGTACTTTTATATCTTATTAATAATTACAGAGTTCCGAAACTACTTTACTTATTCAATTTTTCTGTTCTTCTTGGAATGTCATTTCCTTTAATATCCGCACCCTGCAATACTCTTCTTTCTGAAGTGATTGGTCCTAGAAAGCAGGTAATAATTTTTTTTAAACAATATAAAATTACTATCTTTGAAAATTTGTTACTTGAATCTTCTTTGAGTAAATTACATTCTCTATTGTAATAATTTTATTACATACAGAGTGAGCGAAAAAAGAGATTTTTAGAAACATTATAATTTTCTTTAACCTTAAAGGTAAGTAGGATTTTAAGATGAGAGGTTATTTATTCGACTCTTATATTCTATTTAATTGTTTTTGATATGAAGGATGCAGTCCATTTGTACCTTAGCGTTGTACCAACTTAGCATAAAATCGACAAGAACAGACATTATTTGGTATTTATGACCTCTCGAGTTTTCTAGGGATATTTTCGTAGGCTTCAAATGCTACCTCATCCTTAAGTATTTTCAAGCTATGATACAGAGAGCAATTTAAAACTGAAAATCAAAGTGGAGAGATTTTACTTTAACAGCCAATGAATTCATTCTAAAAATGTATAGTAATATTTTTAATTGTCGAAATAGGAAGTTAATAAAATTAAACTTTAAAAAATGTGTAAACTACTGTTTATTTTAGGGAGTATTGCAAGGAATGTTTGCGTTCACTGGAAGCATGTCGCAGTTTACAATTCCAATATTTTCAACGTGAGTTTGCGACAAAAATGTCAGATTATGTAAGCATAACATATTTCTTCATTTTTCAATTTTCATGGTATTAAATATAAAACAATTTAACTGCAGAAAATTATTCGAGTCTACTGGATACAAGTATATCATAGTATACCACTTATTTATTGTTGGTATTGCCTTAATTCTATCATTATTACTTCGCAAAAGGCTTGTACCACTGGAAATGACCCCTACTACTGGAAAACCTACGAAGTACAAGAGAGGAACATTTTATCGAATGTGAATTTTGCTTAATCGAATTCTCCGTTTATCAATGATATCACTAATTTAAATAATTTATAACGTGTTGATTTCCCTCCATAATTTGCAGTTTATGTATTCATTGTTTTTGCTTTTGTAATAATAAGAGACGGGGCGTTATCCGACTTATTTAAAAATTTAGTTTTCTACTTCACATGTGAAGTAGAAAGTTGTTTTGAATTTCGCAGGTGCTACACCGACTTTGCTACTATCAGCGGTGTGATACTTAGAAGTGAGGTACATAGAGTGGTATAGCGTTCTACGTTCTATGGTTTGAATTTGTGGAATTTATTTCTAGTTGCGTTATAACTCTTTGATGTCATATATTTAGGCATATTAATGTATTCTTTATTACTATTTAATAGTAAAAAGTAAGTATTGCAATTTTTTTCGGAGTTAACAGGTATTTGTATCTTCATAAATAAAAATTGTTACAATTTTTATTTCTTGAAATATAAAATAGTAAATTGACAAGGTGAAACCTGTAGTATCGATATATAATTAGTAATAATGAGAAAATAATTCAGCAAAAACAATATTATTTTCGTATGTCTAACAAATTTTATAGTAAATTAATAAAAAATGGCCTACGGAGGATTCTGCGGATTTAAGCATCGCCCCTTTACGAGCTACTAACTGGCTCTCAATCACCTTCATTGTACCTAACATGAAGTCGGTCAAAAGCTTCATCTCGGGCAAAGCTGGTTTAATACGCCAAGCTAATTCATTACGAAACCATCTAAAACATAAAGGTAGTTAAAAAATAACGAAAGATAGAAAAAATGTTGTTAGGTTAATACAAAGTCATATACTTGAATAGCTGGTAGTATGTAACTCTTTAAGGATTCTTTAGCAATGAGAAAAATAGAGGTAGAGCGTGCCCGTCTTGAACTTCCGCGAACACACTGTACAGCTGCTTCTATCGGTTAGCGTCCACTTCATTGGAGATTTGCTTGTGAATCTTACTAATAATCAGGTAGAGAGACTTATAAAGAATGATTTTGTAGTTAGTATCTGAGATACAGCATTCTATAGCACCTTAATCGCCACCACGATCATGGCGACATGATCAAAGAGGAGAAAATCTTTGTCGTCTGTCATACATCAAAGATCGGATTTATCCTCGAAATAAAATAAGTATGAATGTAGAAATTGACGTCAAATTATAAAATAGTTGTTTCCGTAAGGTGTCGAAGGATCCGGATGGTTCGACAGTGAGTTGTTCCATTATAGCTTTCTTCTAAGAGGATGAAGAAATGCTTAAATGGTAAAATAATCTAATGAAAACTTCAGAATGAATAGCGTTTCGAATAAGGAAATCTATTTATCGTAGTTAGGTTTTGCCACCCTTTTCAAAAGCTAAAGCCCTGACCACACTCTTCGGTGTGCAGAAGGAGGGTTCATCGGGCTTTCTGCGTCCGTGGCAAAGTTCCCGTTCGATATGTGGGAATCTGTCCATGATCTCAGTTCGCTCCGTCCTCCAGAGCTAAGCAATGACAATAGGTCATAATCGTCTCCACTTTGTTGATGTCGTGGAAGACGAATATGTAGGTTAATTCAAATTGGCCGTGTAGTG
>JAJAVP010000160.1:109360-136142 GCA_020740425.3 Heterorhabditis indica
CACTACACGGCCAATTTGAATTAACCTACATATTCGTCTTCCACGACATCAACAAAGTGGAGACGATTATGACCTATTGTCATTGCTGTCCATACCATGTTTTCCGTTCACATTCAACGCGGACCCTTTCGGTTCTTCAAAGAAACAATAGGTCTCTTCCTTGCAGTTCTATCATTTAATTCAACTTCTGCCAAACATCGAATTAACCTGACACTAGACAAACCTACATGTTTATAAAAACATTTAGTTACAACCATCTTAATATTGAACATAGCAAAATATTTAGAGAAAATAAGTTATTTACTTCGGAGTGCCTTAAGTTTATGACTGCCACTGTATGTATAGGAAATGTGCAGAAGAATATAAACATCTGTAAATGCTTCTAGGAGTTTTTTTGCGCAAAAAGTTCTTATTCATAGCTCTCCTAGTTTGAGGACTACATTTGGTAGAATAGATAAATTATCACAGTATGTAGATATCAATCATTTTTATGAACTAGCAATATTTCCAAAGTGTATTTATTGCATACCAAATATCATTTGCTGGGCAGTTGAACATTGTCCTGTGTCATTAAGTTTTTATAAGTAATACATCAGAAGCTATTACAGTACTATACTAAACACTTAATAGGATGTTACATGGCATAGCAGTTATAAGTGCATCCGATAAGATCAATTTCGAGCAAATGCGTGAATGAAATGTATGTCAAGTTCGTAATTAACATTGTAAGACCCATGGCTGTGTTAAGTCCTTATTTGTTAAAATAACTGGTGAATTGTTTATCATATTTTCCAAATATAATTATTCCAAAATCTATTAATAATTTTAATGACTGGATAACGGCGTCATATTCAAATAAAGCTAAACGGTTTGCTCCGGAAGGAATCAAGTTTTCGTTCCATGTTCATGCTTCTAGACGAGACGAACATGGCGGAGACTTGGTGAGCTGTGTACTATCTCGATGTGAATCTCTTGTGTCTGGAATAGACGTTGGTTGTTTGAAGTGTCTCATCGTCACACCTGAAATCTTACAAGACATTTACATTTATACTCATCTTTTTAGGAAGAATATAGTGGCTATAGAAATGAAGGCTATTATTGGGGAACACACTTAGAGTCCAGTTTCAGTACCACCACATGATACTGGAACATTATTTAAAACTTATAAGTTTTAAAACTCTGTAAGAGCGGTACGAATAGTCTCTCTAGAAGGCATCGATATATAAAAGGACAGGATAAAAAAGAATACTGCACGATGTACAATAGTGAGGATGACCAGTATAATAGAAAAACAATGTACCGAATCAAGGAGACACGCGGCTCTGGTTGTTAATCCATATTTGCCCATTGTTGGCACAAGTTAGTCGAAATTTCCTAAATATTTTAGGGCCAAGTGATGGTATTTATAGGTGTTTGGTTGTTACATTTGCGCTTTGCGCACTTTCTAAAGTATAGCTTCACCTAACTCAGGTCCACGAAATTATTTTGTCAAATTTATCAAATTGCAATTTTTACCCTATACTACAGACAGCGAACCCGATTAATTAGTTTGGGTTATCAGTCTTAGTACTATAAGATGTAGTGTTCGAAGAATTCAAGAAATTGCTTCGAAATCTAACAGATTTTCCGCTTCTGGTGTCGTAATACACTATATAGTCAAATGTTCATAGCACATCAATACTGCCACGAAACTTCTTCAAATTGATCTATTTAAAATTAATAACCCATAACTTTAATTCTTTGTAACGATATTTTAGATTCCTATGTTATAACATTCAAAGGACTAGAGAAAGCTACTTAATTTAGTATTCGTATTATTCTCGATTACTAGATAGATCGCAAAGCGCGTTTTCTTTATATGTACTATTAAATAGAGATGAGTAGGTTCGTATTTCTCTACTACAAACGATTTTCAACATGATACAAGAAAGTGTTTAATCGTCTGTTGCTGTAGATACGTGGAGAAGATGTAGGTCTTTGATAAAACGTTGTTCAGTATGATGTTGTCCTAATTCGATATCTGGAATAATCGCGAGTTGAAAATCGGACTTCTAAGTCTATACCTAATATTTTGTGGTATTGCACAAGATGTCTTTTGCCTTAATGATTTGTAATTTTTATTATTTTTAAATATATTATTGTACATGCAGGTCCCAAAAGTTATCATCAGACGTGAACAGTCTCAACGTGGTGGGACTATGAGAACAGCTATATTAATATGGTTAACACTTCAAAATAGCATTCACACTTTACTAATACGGTAAGATATTTCTAACCAATTCCATCGCTTTATAAGTAATATATAGATTAATGCAGAAATTCATATGTAAATAAAAATTAATTGTTACTGTTTTTTAGGTATTCACGAGCACGAAACGTTGAAGAGATGTTTACTTCGTCAGTTGCTGTTTTTTTTACTGAGGTCATAAAAGCTATAATCTGTCTAGGGTTCGTTGCACACAATGAGACACCCAAAAAGTATGTATGATCTTTGTTGATGCTCTGTGTTTTCTCTGTAATCAATAACTGCTGACTATATATGAACATCTGCGGAAGAGATCTTGAAATGATGAAAACTTATTTAATATCTATACCATGGTATTCACTTCCAGGCTAATTCCAAGCTTAATTAACCAAGTAGTCTACCAACCTAGTGATACATTAAAAGTATGTGTACCGGCTATGATATATATAGTTCAAAATAATTTGTTTTATGTGGCTGCATCGCATCTAGACGCAGCAACATTTATGGTTAGTGTATTTTTTGATTAACAATATTTGTAGCTTTTATCTATAATTTATTCGGTGTAAAATAAATACTAAAACAAAATAGCTCAAATTTTTAGGTTACTTCACAGTTAAAAATATTCACCGCAGCTATTTTTACAGTTATAATTTTGCGACGATCACTTTACAGGTCACAGTGGTAGGTCTATTCATAAATATTGAAGTATGCCTTTCAACGTTGTTTGATTTCGGAAATATGAAATTCTATTAAGGTTTGCATTAGTCATCTTGTTTATTGGAGTATCATTGGTTCAATTGCAAACATCTACAAGAAATGAATTTGAACCTACGAATCAAAAACCTTTTGTGGGTTAGTAATAAAAGACGTCTCAACCACCATTATTTATTATGTTATATATATTTACACCACAACTAAGCCTAAGTGAAACTCTTAAATCAACTTTATCAATAGGTTTCGTAGCAGTTTTCACTGCATGCTGTCTATCCGGTTTTGCTGGTATTTATTTTGAGAAGATTCTCAAAGGAACAACCCCTGTGTCACTGTGGATGAGAAACGTGCAAATGGGAGTTTTTGCCATCCCGTCATCATTCATAGCCATCTTAATTCAGGTTAAATTTCTTCTGCTATTTAGCAGCGTTGCTTGAAGCTAATTTAATAGATTTATAGGACGGTAATTTTGTTTTGGAACACGGTTTTCTATATGGTTTTGACTCTATTGTTTGGTTGACCATAATATGGTATGGAATTGGAGGTCAGAATTTTCTTTATTCTACTTATCAGCTTCAGTAATAGATTTATATATACATTTCTGTTTAGGTTTGTCAGTAGCAGTGTGTATAAAGTATGCAGATAACATAGCGAAGAACTTTGCTACATCGGTAGCCATCATTCTTTCTACCATTGGTTCTGTTTATTTGTTTGGATTTGAACCAACTACTATATTTACGTTTGGTGCTTCGCTAGTTATATTCAGTATTTTTATGTATTCGTCTACACCATCTATGATTCAAATGTTTAGTAGATTTTCTAAAGTTTAATCGTGAGTGTTAGGGAAATGCTTTGTAGAGTGTAATAGCTGCCGTATTTCATTGCTACAGGGTATCCATTCTAGAAATAGCACAATATTTGGATTTTGCTTTAGTATACAATTTCTATCGTTTCGCCGATAACAAGAGTAACTTGTTCATATAAATAGCAAACATAGCATTCCTATTTTTAATATAATGTAGTAGTGTCGGTGTTTCAAACTAAAATATACAATTTAGTAGGTTGAAATAGCACTTTATATTTTCGCTGTTAGGATGCTGTTCGTGCGCGCCTGTTTTATAAGTACATCTTATCACTTCCTGAGAGCTGCTATTTCATATCAATTTGGCCAAGATCTCTAGTAATATATAGTTATGTTGGCTTCGAGCACCGTTAGTTTTTAGATCAAATTTTATAGCATTTATTTCACTTCGTGTCTTATTAGAATGTACATAATTTTGTGCTTATTTCTCTGAGTTTAAGGTTTTCCTTGAGTGTAAGTCTTAAATGGGTATTTCTTAGTTTTATATTTATATCAGTTTCTAGTTATATTTATGGTAATAGCTTAGCCAAGGGAATTAATTCTCACCTGTTTTTAAAGTGTTGTGCAACTAACTTTATTTAATTTATTCTTTTAATCTATAGGAATCTACTAATTTGTGGATCAACAATTCTCTACTTTTTTTGGGTACTTTATTTATATTTATGAAGATGATTGTTTAAATTTGGAGTGGGGAATAAGGATATTTAGTTGTGATATAAGTAATTACTGATTTTCACGTGTTTCATTTCTGGTTTGTTTAATTCAGGGTAAATATACATTGTAGATTGTTTGTATTTATCTTTTAACTGTTTATAACAGCCTTATTTATATTTTTATGGGCTCTATTGTTAAATGCATCATAGAAGTGGAACGTTTTAGAAATGCTAATAAGTGTGATGCTGTTCTTCCTGTTTCCATATGGTATTTTGTTAGTATTACTGCAAATGTTTAGATAGCGTAGTAGACAGTGAGTATTTATTTCATCACGGAAAACGACACGAAAATGCCTACTAATGCGAAGAATTGTGAGGTGTCTTTTGTTCTAATACATACTTTCTCTATAACTATTGGATACCAGTATATTTTAACGTTTTTAACATATGGAATTTGTGCATTTCTAGCTGATGTCTTCATTAAGTACACATCTTTGGTTGTACTCGTTTTGCAAAATACTTCCCTTGTGCTATTTATGCGATATGCAATGACTGGAGACAGACCAAAATTTCTTAAGGTTTGTGAAATAAGAATTTATTATTCTAGTTTATTACTGTACCTCGAATTTTCAGGCGATAACAGTGTTTTTTGCTGAAATTTTTAAGTTCTCAGCTAGTGTTGTTCTAGTTTGTATTCAAGAAAAGAGTATATTTAAGTAAGTTTAATTCATATTAAAATACTAATCGAAATTACTAATAATGCATTATGATCTCTTTCTACAGAGGTCTTTTCTACATTTACGATCAGTTCATCAATCACTTGGATGATGCCCTTAAAGTGCTGGTACCAGCTGTAGTGTATACCATTCAAAATTTTTTGCTCTATGTAGCTGTTGAGAATTTACCTGCAGCAACATACATGGTTATCAAACCTTTTAAATAAATTTAGTCACTTATTTTCAGTTTTAGATTTTCAAAAAAAATGTCTAATTGCGTATTTCTAAAAGATGCACAAATATTTATTATAGGTTACTTATCAGCTGAAAATTCTCACTACTGCAGTCTTCACTGTGTTTGTACTACACCGAAAGCTGTCAATTCGGCAGTGGATTTCTCTTTTCTTTTTATTCGCCGGTGTTGCCATTGTGCAGTATGTGAGATTACCTAATTTTTTACTGTACTTTCCAGTAATTTGCTGTTATATAAATTGGAGTGTTATATGCATACTTCTTGTTTTTGTTAATTTAGGATCAAAAGATATCCAACGATCGTGAAAAGACAGAGCGTACCGTCTCTTCTATGTTAGTCACGACTTTGCCGTCTATTGAAGTGAAATTCACTCAACTTATGGTATGTACAATATGACTTAATAGTTTAATCATATAAATATAAAGCGTCTTAGGGTAAGAGCTGGGATGCCATCAATTCTACCAATTCCCATCCACCTTCAGATGCTCCTGCCAAATTTGAACAGAATTCATTTCTTGGTAAACTATTACCTCTTTGTAATTTCCAGAAGAAACTTCATGTATTCAGATTATTTTCTTTTTAGGTTTTGTAGCTGTCCTTATCGCTTGTTGTTTATCTGGTTTTGCTGGTATATATTTCGAAAAAATTCTAAAGGGATCTGATGTATCTATTTGGATTCGAAACATTCAACTTGCCCTGCCATCTATTATTTTTTCACTACTATTTGCATTTGTAGGTCTCTAAAAGCCTATTTGCGAAATTTAATCTCAAATACATGATAAAGTCTTTACTTTCTTTAATTGGTTTTGTAGGTTAAAGATCGCGATGTTATTTTTATAAATGGCATCAACCCTTATGCTGTGTGGAAGTGTATGTTGTTTGGTTTTGATTGGGCCGTTTGGATAACTGTTGCAATTTCTGCATTTGGTGGTCTTGTGGTTGCCGTTGTAATTAAATTTGCTGATAATATTCTTAAGGTAAGAAATTATCTCCCCACATAATGCAGTGATGGATGGCTTTAATGTGTTAAAACGTAGTTGTTTTACTCTTTTTTGATAATTTAACCTTATAATATATAAGTATTTAAAGGCATTCGCTACTTCTTTTGCAATTGTCTTGAATTGCATTCTTGCCTATTTTCTTTTCAACTTCCGTCCTACAATGTTTTTTGTGGCAGGGGCGTGTTTTGTGATTGGAGCAGTCTTTGTGTATAGTATTTATCCATATAGGTATGCGAATTAAAATCTAATTTTTAGTTTGCTTTAGTATTTCAGAGAACATTTTAAATGTTTATTTACTTATTTGATGGCTGATTTGCGTAACCATAAATTAACAATATTTATAGAGTGAGACATAATCCTGTGGATGACCAAGAAATGGCGAATTTGAAAGATAAAGATACTAAAGATAGTGTTTAATTTCCACGCTGTTATTCTCGGGAATTATATATCGGGCATCATAAGTTACCACTATTGAATTAAATCACTTACTACAACGACTTATACCTCAGATTTGAAACCGTACGAACCTCTTTGCTTATAAAAATATGTGTCACCAATTTTTTGTTCCGTATCCAGTTTTAGTTTCGTAGTACTATAGGTACTGTATGAATTCTCATAATGTAAAATAAGCGATAATCAAACTAGTCTTATCCGTTTTAGAAATTTGTATTGCGCTACTTAGATATTGATTCCTTATTCGTACTGTTTATCTCACGCTTCTTCCTGCTATAACTATGGTACCCTTATTTCGTCTCTAGTCTGGACCCACCAAAAAAATACCATATTCCAAAGTACTTTTCCAAAAATTTAAATCACTCGTGTGTTGATGTTTGATATTTTTTAAAGAATTGTAGTTGTTCTTGTATTATCTTAATTAATATAGTGAGTGATATGATTTTAATATTTTTCAAAGCAACAGTTGTTTTCGCTGTAAAACTACGTCTAAACCTTGTTTTATCCCATAACGCATTCGGAGAATAAAGTATTTACTTTTCAGTCCATTAAAATTTTTATATGGTGTTATTTTCACAGTTTTCTTATACAGCGGGTGTTATGTGAATATGTGTGGGAATGATACCAAAGAAGTGGTTTTCATCTTTCGATAATTATTACTGAGTTATTTCTACTATTATTATCCATAATAATTGTTTTACTAAAAACGTCTAGATACAAATACTTTAATGTTGACGCATGAAATTTAGAATATATGTAGTATTAATTTCAATTATTTCTACAGATTTAATGTCAATCACATTTCCTTGTTGGGCCCGTGTAAGTAATGCAGTTGAAGATCCACAGTCTAAAACGTCTGTAGCTCAGGACGAAGTTGTAAAACTTAATAGTGAAGATGGCGACTGGTTGAGTGCTTTATTTATTTTGCTTTTAGGATTCTGTATATTTCTGTTGCTTCAGGTATGTAATGGAAACGTTAGATGGGATTGTTGGTCGGGTACCAAAAATACTTACAATTCTTATATCTAATCCTTTACGGTAAGTGTTAGATTTGTATTATATTGGTTTTCAATATACTTCAATACTATTAGGTTATAACCATATATGGCTAATTATTATAGTTGGTTTTCCTACCCAATTTTTTTTTGCTTTTTAATTCCTGTTTATAGATTACCATCTGAGCGTGTTTGTTGTTCTGTTGCTCAGTTTGATCCTCAATGTGACAGAGATTTGCCCTTTGGAATATATTCTATTATTGGTATGCCAATAGTCTTATATAATTTGTTTTATTGATTTCAAATATTTGAACTTGGCAATTTAGTTATTTCGTTTCAGTAATAGAATCATTTGAGTCAGAAGGATGGCTAAAGGGTGTTGTGGTAACTGACAATGGTAAACGTCTAGGAAACAGTGGAACATTTCCAGCTAGTTATGTTAAGGAGGTAGTACTAATTCATCAATTTATTTACATTTCTTTAAGCAAACTCGAACTTGTTTATTATTTATTTGCTATTTAAAGCTATCAAATTTCACCGTACCTACTGGTCCCCAACTAACCTCTGATTTCTCCGGCATTAATTTACGTGGTATCACAAACAGTCGTGCATCTAACTATGTTGTTGGTCCTTATGCTAGAGCAGTTTATCCATTTACGTAAGTATTCCTAGTTTTAATAGTTATGCTTATTTTGTTAAACGTGCTCAATTATGGAAAATAACGACTTATCTATTTAGAGGTGAATTCGGGAATGAGTTGACATTCCAAGCCGACGAAATTATTTCTTTGACGAAACGTGTTGATAGTGACTGGCTAGAAGGTTGTGTGGGTGGCCGAATCGGAATTTTTCCACGCTCATTTGTTCAGATTGTTGTTGATTTACCTGAAGAGATCCAAAGCGATAAACGAAATAGTACGACTGAGGAGGGTATAGGGTAAGTTATTTATATTGAAAATTGTAGTTCTAATGTTTACTAAACTATTAATTTACAGAAAATGTTCTCTATTCTGATAGGTATTAATTATAGTTCTTTTTAGCTTAAGTTCTTTTTTCAGTATACTAAGAAGTAAGATATTAATCTATTATGATTGAACTAAGTACACAAAATCTTTGTATAGGTCGATTAAATTTAGAGGACAAAAGCTAATTGACAGTGAGTAGAAAAATTTTGAACAAATAATACTGAGCAAATCTAGAAAGATGAGTTTTTAATACTATAAGTCGTTTTCTAAAGAATTGCTGAGTAGGTTTTATTTCTATTTTTGTAATCTGGCAACTTCAAAATATAAATGTTTTAAAAAATTTTATGATTTCATTCGTGCTAATTTGTTGTTTTAGATTTGCGATTGTTCGACATGATTTTGAAGGGCGACAGAGTGATGAACTTACTGTGAAAATGGGGGACAGCGTTCGGATATTAAAAATGGTTGGCTGTATAAGTTATTGGTAATGCGTATCAAAATACAGGATAACATTCTGGAAGAGGAGTATATTTCTATAGATTATATTTTATTGTTTATTATCGTGTATAACTTTAAGGTGAATGCGGATTGGGTGATGTGTAATGATCCGGGCTCGGATACTTCAGGGATAGTTCCAGTAGCTTTTCTTGAAATGTATCTGGACGAAGATGAAGATGAGACAAAAGACATTGTTAGTCGTCCACATAGTATAGTTGAACAGACTGTGAGTTCAAGGATTATCATGATAGTTTGTCATATGTTAAAATATCTCTGCATCGTTTATGTTTAGTTCTCATCTCTGACTGATTCATCTTTTGCAACACCTACAGCAATACCAGATTGGAGGACATCAACACGACTAGAAGACCCTATAATAAATTCAAGTTAGCTTTCTTTCTAAACAGACTCTGAAGAAGCGTAATGCTATGTATATATACATCTTCAGTTTCCAGCTCCAGAGATGTCACATGATTGGGCGATGTTTGATGAGTGGAATGTAGTTTCTGAGAAAAAGGCACCTGCACGTCCACCTCCACCAAAGGTATGAATCTTTATTTTAACGTGTACCTGTTGTTTACTACTATCTAATAACTTTGCTTTTAGCCACATTCGGTGCAGTCTCCCTCAGATGTACTATCAATCACAGAAATGTTTGGCATTTCAGATCGCCAGGTAAGTTGTTTTCGGGTGTTAAAATATTTTTGACACTAAACTCTACAATGTGCGATAATGTGACATAAAGTGTTTTTTTCTATGAGGTCAAAGTCAAAGTATATTTCAAGATATAGTGTTGCTTAGAAGTCTACAAACTTTGTGTTTTTCATAGGTTTTCCTTATAAATACTTCTCATAAAAGACTGAAGAATGTAAACAACATAATTCCAATGTGTAAAATTTGCAGTTGTAGGCTATAAAATATACATTTTGCTTTGATTTATGAGTTGAGAGCTGCAGATATTAATTTGTCTTGTAAACTAAGTTGTAATGTTTAGGTTTTACATTTGGGGTTTGTTATAGGGACCACCGCGACCTCTGGCAACTGACACAGTTCTGTCATCTCCATCGAACACAGACTTAAGCCAGCAGGAGAAGAAGGCCAAAGTGATCGAGGAACTAATAAATACGGAGTTACAATTCATCACTGATATCAATGCATATACTGAAGTAAACTACTAATATATTAGTTCATACTTCTTTTTATTAATTAATGTTTAACATAAGTAGTGCTATCAATCCGTCTAATGTGTTCATTATTTTAGGCTGTAGATAGTAGCTCTCGTCTAACTGCTAAACAAAAAGTTATTATGAAGAACGGCTGTGCACAGATTGTGCAATTGGCTGGAGCATTGGTGCAAGGCTTAACAAATGAGCAAAGTAATATACTAATATTATACCATTTTCTCATTTAAGAAATTATTTTTTAGTGAGACCTTGGGAACAACAGGCGATTGGCGAATGTTTCCTCCGTCTAAGAAAATCGTTTGGGAATACTTACGGCTACTACTTCCGCAATATTGATCATATAAACACAATGCTTATGCTATCTGTCAGTTTTGATTATACTTCGTTAATCATTTTAAATACATAATTAATTTGACATATTAGAAAACGGATGCTAAAATGGAAGCAGCACTTCGTGACTTGGTGGTAAGAATGCGTGCAAGTGGCGCTGGTGTATTCGATGCTTCTACTGCAGTTAGCCGACCTGTACAACGATGTGTTAAATATCCGTTATTTCTCAGTGAAATTGCTAAGGTTAACTGTTAATTTGCTTATCTCTTATAATATATAAGTTTTGCAAATGGTATGAACGCTATGAAAGCATAACGGTGTTACAGATAAGTCAGTATAATTTATAAATCTTTCTTTACAGTATACTCCGATCAGTCATCCAGATCACCCCAAATTACTCGAAGCTGTTAAGCAATTGTCTAATCTTGGCTCAAAGATGAATGAAAGTAAGAGAAGGAAAGAACTGAGTAAGTTATAGTGTTTTTTTTATTAAAAATGTATTGCTTAACTATCAAATAATGCTATTTTGAAATTTTGATTTAGCTCGGAAGTACAGTGAGGAACAATCTAATAATTCATTTGGTGATATGCTGTCTAAGTTGACGATACATTCGATTAAGAAGAAGTCGAACCGTTTCACATATAGGATGGGATCTTCCCTGGGTGTTGTTAAGCTGGTAACGCCATTTATAGTTTCTCAAGAATATTTATTTATCTAAACTTATTTTTTGCAAGATCTATCCTGGATTTTTTAGGTTTCATGTAATTTGATTAGTTATCTCTCCAATTTTTTAAAGTGATCGAACATAGTCTTATTCTTTTTTAGGAATAAAATAAGACTATAGATAAAACTTATTTTAAATATTTCGGTGCCATTGTCATTGATATAGTATCGTTTAATGAAATAGTACTTGCCAAAATTATTATTGGCGCAGAACTTTTTAAAATTGAATGAGAATTAACTAATTTCTTCAGACACGCGATGGAGATTTTGATAGGCTTGTTTGTGAGTTAGATGGTGCTGAAAGAAGACTTGTTAGATTCAACTACATGTTAGTTATCTATAGGAAAAAAATGTTCTTCGAGACTAGACAGCTTATTCAGAAGAAAGTTGTTGAACCAAGTTAGTGTTTTAAATAATGCTAATATCATTTGTATTCTTTCACTCATGCCTTAATAGTATTGGTTTTGAATTTAGGGAAAAAACAAATACCTGGAGTTAGCGCGGATGCACAAACCATGGTGTTCCATGATATGGTTAAAGATCTAGCGGTGGATCTTAACTCTAGGTTAGCTTTGTTTACTAGCAAAATTCATAGTATTATAATGCAATACTTATGTATAATATATTTACTAAAATTTAGGTTATATTTTTAATCCTTTCTATTAAAAATACAAACTAATAAACTTGTATTATTTTGGATAGTTTTTATTCAACAGAGTCCGAGATGAAATCGTAAAAGCTTTACGAGCTATTCCGAAGAAGCTTATTCGGAAACGTAATGATAAGTTAATGGACTATGAGGCGGTCAAATCAAGCACGAAAGTGGTATCTTTTTCTTTCTTTTACTTTCTATAAAAGTGGAGATAATTTCATTAATTCCAGAGATCTGATCTCATGTCCAAATTTAAGGATTTTGAGGCCTTAAATAATCAAGTGAAACAGACCCTTCCAAAAGTAATTGATGTCCTTAATTCGGTGAGTTAATACTAAAAGTTAGGAACTTGATGAAATATTGTGCTGAGTTATAGGCTATTTGTTCTTTTACAGGTCCTACGTGATGCAATGAAGACTGTAGATGAATTGGATAGTGCTCTTATTGCGCGAATTCGCACTCGATTTCAAGAAGAGATTTCATCTTATCATTCTGATCCATTAGCTAATACAGTTTGTTTATATTTACATGAGTCACTAAGTACGTTAGCTTCATATTTTAATTACTTTTCTCTATGCAGAGTCATCTGATTGTACCTGGGATGAGTTGTTTTGCAAATTACTATGACCCGGATCGTTTGAAGCCACTACACAATATAGTTAACAAGGTTATATATATGTTAATTTAATAATATTTTTCTTAGTTCGAAATTTCCTTTTGTTATTAACTTTCAATTAATTATATTTTAGGCATCTAAGTTTGTCCGACTAAACAGTAGATCCTCTTCACCGTTAAAGACAAAGGATTCTGTAGCTAAATGTTTGGTTTACTTCTATTAATGTGTGACCTCTAACTTCATGAAGTTTTTATTTTCAATCTAAGGTTTTTTTTACCAAAGTACTCCCTTTACTTCAGGTGATTCTGTGGAAGGTTTTCGATCACCATTTGGATCTTCTATCGGGAAGAAAACAAGTAATTAAACAAATGTGATTTTTTGTCTAGTGATAAGTATTTTACCTGTAGGTGACGTCAAAGAAGTCGAAAGCCCAGGTTTGGTACCTGGTATCAAATTTTCTACTGAGGGACCTAAATTGAACGAGAAAAAAGCGTTTCGTGCACAGACAGTTGAAGAACGGAAGCAAATTCTTTTAAAAGCCGATCTAAAGTTTGTTTAGTCTACTAATATTACCATTACCATAATTTAATTATTTTAACATGTAGGAACCGTCGCGCCGACATTTATCGATGTAAGTCGGACTGGCCTGCGTCATTGGATACACTTGAACAGAATAAGATAATAGGAAAGATGCTTATTGTTAATAAGGGAGATGCCGTTTTGGCTGTTAAAAAGGATCCATGCAATATGTGGTGTGTACAGTCACATAAACTATATATGCTTAAAGCTTAATTCTAATATAGGAACCTTTCAGGTTGTGTTATAATGGTTATTATAACGCTCTTCTTCCTAGTACAATACTCACTCCGTGGTATATTATGAATAGTGATGTATTAGGAAGTAACATTTCAGCATTTAACGGTCTTATGGAAACAGGTAGCTTATTCAGTTTATTTTTCTCAATTTTTAAAACCGGTATAATAATTATACATTATCCACTAAACACCAGCACTGGACGAATTGAGGGCTTCACAGTTATCGCCTAGCAAGCAAACCCCCATTCTTGGTCGACCACATAGTACACCTCCGAAACAACCGAATAAGAATCTCATAGGTGAGTATTTAATGTGGTTTTCTTAAAGATAATTTCATTGAAATAAGCCACTTACCTTCTAATTCCCAAATATGGCTTTGCATTATTTTTCAGATCTCGATGATGATTTGTTCAATGTTTCTTCTATTTCTGCTCTTGTACCACAACCTATAGCAATTCCTACTGTTAAATCTTTATTACCTACTCCCGTGGGTGGAGTTGTTTCAACTACATCTGTCGAAAGCACCTGTTCGAACTCGGAAATCCACGAAATTAACTGGGATACTTTGTCCGTACCACATTCTGGACGCGCTCCCTCACTACCAAATCTTAACCAGACTACAACGTCGTTTCCTGTTACATTCGATGAGGGTCTGACATGTTAGAAATTTCATTATTTAAAGCAATATATTTTGATATCTTTGAATATAGTATCAGGAGATTCGTTTCGTTTTTTTTAGTTAACCAACCTCTACATCTTCCACCTACACCATCTCGAGTATCTGCATCGAATACTAATGGAGATAACGACCAAGATGCGTTTACAACCCTTTGGGAGCAGATTAAAAATGTTCCAATAAGTAGTATAGTCCAGAGGTAATCATATAGATATGAAACTAAGGTGAAAATTTAAAATACCAAATAAGATTTTATTAGAAGTGATTCCCCACAACCACTGATTCCAACGCGACCAGAACCACTTCCGCTTCAACCAACAACAGTCCCAGCCGCATTTACGTGGTTTGATCAACAAAACCCTTTTCAAGCTACTACACAGTCTTCAACCTCAAATGTAGCATGTCCGTATTGTTGTCGATGTTTTTACCGTCATCATATTCTAACATGTTTCAAATGTGTACAATTTAGCCCATTTCTGTCATCAGTCAGTGATCCCTGCCGCATCTACAAAAGACTTACCATCTTACGACTTAGTTCCATCGAATTATTCAGCTACACATTATCAATATAGTACAGTCTCATCTTGCGACAATATTGATCATTCGACATCAAACATCACCAAGGATAGAAGTAAATATAATTAGCTTTGCCAAGATAATTGGACTTTTTACATTAATATCAAATTTTGTGCTAGGTGTCGTGTTTTATGAAGAACCCCCAGTTGATACATATGGAAGAAGTGTCGATCAATACGATAATCCACCCATCGAAAATCAGGCGATAAAAGTGGTGCCTGTACTGCCAGTGAATCGACTACCGGTGCGAATTTATATTGAGAGGTGTTTTAGATTTTTTATAGACTATTGTCAATAATTTCAGC
The DNA here is from genome assembly GCA_020740425.3 of Heterorhabditis indica. NCBI lineage: Eukaryota > Metazoa > Nematoda > Chromadorea > Rhabditida > Heterorhabditidae > Heterorhabditis > Heterorhabditis indica. The sequence goes on from JAJAVP010000160.1 coordinate 124,590, forward strand.
TTGGCCAAGTTATCGTGGAATTCGATTTTTCTCCAGTCGGACCAAACCAGCTTGCTGTACGTGAAGGAGAACTATTAGCCCTAATACAAAAGCACGATGATGATGGAAATCCTGAATGGATATGGGTTCGACGAGAAAATAATGAGAATGGTTACATTCCTGCTGCATATTGCAGAACCATATAGGGTTTTCCGACAACCCCCATGCTTATAGAAAATTCTCTAGTATTTGATTTCTTAAATGTACTTCGAAATATACTAACAATTTTACCAGGAATGTTCACATACTCAATTCTTTTATCAATTATTCTTTTGTAGGCTTCCAGAATTTTCACTAGCAAATGCTACTGGATAGCTTCCATTTGTTTGTTCCATGTGTGTGATATTCATGTGATATGCTTGCTGAACTATTATATTTACAATTGCTTTCGGGTGTGTATTCTTGTCCAAAGTTTCCCGTAACTTTCCTGGTGCTTTTGTGTCTAATTTGCATAAATATGTAAATTTAGACCGATTTTAAAATTGAATACTGCTAAATAAACTATCTAACTTCTAAGATTATCACTGAAAAGTCGTATCTTCTACAGTGACGGTTACAAGTTAGTAGAATGTCAGATTTTCACATATACTCTAAAAATCTCACTATTCGGACTAAATTCTACTGCATTATGCGTTCCTATTCGCGGTTCAGTAATTAGCGGTAGGTATTTTTTAATAATTACTAATTATATAATGTTTGCTTCATCCTACCGACTTATAGTCGATTTTTACCTGATTTCAGTGCACAGGACACTTCCATTCTTCTGGAAGCCACCTATTCTTACTCCAGTAATATGCGAGATGAAGTTGAACTACTCGGGTATTTTGTTTCTTAGCAGCTCCTACAATGAAAAGCTTGTGAGGTTTCTTCCATGAACCATTATGTGAAAAGGTATCGGCTAGGTTAAGTGAAACTGACAATTCAGCTAAGGATACAATACATAAAATTAAAATAATAACCATGAAAAAATATTGTCGCTAACCCTTGGACTCGTAAAAAAGGAAATGTTAATAGATCGAAATTATCAAAACTGAAATATTTAATACATCAAAAGCTGTACTACGCATACCATTTGTTAAAATTTCAATTGGTACTTTTAACGTTATAAACAAGAATTTGGTTGTAGATTAAGGGAGTCGAATAATATAACTTTCCTAATATTTGTTACAAATTAACCTTGTCTATAAGTCATATACATATGTTTATTCTTTGCTATTTTCTTTATCAACTTTTATGTTCTACCGAAGAATTTCATTTCTAAACTTATAGATTTATAGCAATATATAGGAAAGTTTTCCAAATACAAATTCTCGATAAGGTGCATTGAAATATATTAAAAAGAAAGTAGCAGCAAGACCATGACATGAAATCATTAAAATAGCTATATTGTTGAACAACTGAATACCAAAACAACCAGCAGTTATGGAAATATATATATAAACTCCTGGAATTAAATAGCACACGAGTGGACCGGTCACCTGTTAATACTGAATATAAGGATCATTGAGTACATAAAAGTTATGTTCAGGGTTATCAGGCGAATATTATCTTGTTTAATACAAAATGTTATTAAATCATTTAAAAACCTCACTAAGATTTTATAATTATGGCTCATCTCGCATTTATAGTTCTAACTTGGAAGCCATTGCCAAAACTTATGCAGGATCTTTGCTGGTATTCTATTGAAAGAAGCGCTTACAAAAAGCAGCAAATAATAAATAACCTATGGTAATCCAATGCCCTCTTTGCTATCTTAAGAAAAAGCTAACATTCTTCGGCCTCGAAATTGTGGACCGCGAACTATAGTTCTTTCACTGGTTCACAAAAAACACTTGCCATGTGATTTAATTTTTGTAGTGTTGAGGATAATGTGCATACATTACCAAAAGGTCTTAATGATTTTAAAGGCGTCAGACTAAGCACTTATTTATTTAATTTAAAATATTGGGTCCCAAGTTAGAAGGAAAGTAGGAGTAGCAATTATGAAAGTGTATTGCAAAAATACTTTCTAAAACATGTTACTGACTAAAATAGATTCAGAAATTAGGATACCTACTAACATTAAGATTTTATTCAGATCAGACTTCAATTTATTTCTTGGTTGATTAAATAAGTTTTAATGTTAGTCCCCAATCATCTCCTTACTGACTTCTATCTTTTGACCTTGATATAAATATGCAATTATCAAAAATATGAAGATTATACACTCTTAGTAAGACTGAGCATACCAAAGCAAAAAAGGATTTAACATACCTGCGATGCTAATGCCATCAAAAATCTCTTCTGCATTTTCTGCGTATTTAATGCGAGATGTTTATTTTGTTTCCACAAAACATGGTGGACGTGAAGGAGTAAAGCAAGGATAAAAAGTGCTGAATAAATTATTTGGCAAAGTAGCTGTTAGATGACTAGGAAAAATGAAAACTGTGCGTACCTACTACGAAGTAGATGGTGAATACAGCATAAAAGGCAAACTCGCTTTCTACAGAAGGCGGTATACAATTAATATGCGGGAAATGAAGCAGCTCTATTGCCATAGGATTGGACTATAATAATTTATAAATTTTACTATGGTAAATTAATCTTCATTGAATATAAGACTTAACTTGCCTGCACAATTTCTTCACATGAAATGAAAGGATCCCTCTTATTTAAATATAATAAAATAGTTGGAACAAAAGCAGTAAGGGTAAAATTAAGAAGAATACACCCATAGAACTGCCTGCTACTAAGCTTATATCGATTTAGTACTATACATTGTTGACGATATAAAAATAATTCCAGAAGGGAAGTAAATATACCACCAAAAATAACAGCGAAGATTTCCTGAAGAATTTGCCGTGTTCATTTTAAGCTATCCACTTAAATTTCAAACTTGACTATAAAAAATTCTACAAACAAAAATCTATGCAGTAAAATCTTTTTTACATAAAACAATTAAATCAAACTATAAATTATAGGACTCACTAAACATATGTATGGTTTCACTCCCATGTGTGTAATGATGGGTCCATAACCTGTTCCAGCAAGTAAAGGGAAAAATACTATGGGCTCTACGAGACAGAGCATAAATAAGTCACTGACTGTAGCCCAAACCTTTAACAATATACACAGAAAAAAATATTATCAGAAAAACCTTCGCGTTAGGAGAGATATAAAAATCATGTCTTTACTTTGTATGGATTTACTAAACAAGATATCCAAGTACCTGGTAATGGAGGAGGTGCCACCGGTATCGGTACATTTCTCGACTGGATTTGAAAATTATGAGGTAACAACCGAATATATTGAAAGAAAAACAAATTGGACACAAGACTTTATAGACCGTCAAAAAATTGACGTTATAATTGTTAAACAAAGTGTTATTTCCCATTTATCCTGCACATAAAAATGATCAACAAAAAAAATTAGTCATTATTACATATTTAATGCATTTAGAATAAAATAGAAAAAAATCTAAAGTTATTTGCCTTACATAACATATTTGAGAAGAACAAGAATTTAAAAAATAAACAATAATAAAAAGAAAATGGTCAAAAATAGTAAAAAGGTGAATTACCAAAAAAAATTCCTTCATTTTATAATAACGGCACTTTAACGAGTAATTCATAAATATTAAATAAAAAGACGTTTGCCACAAAAAAAGCACTATTATATAGAAATCCAATTAATTAAGGAATCTCATTTTTATAATAATCTCGCTCAACTCATTAAGTGAATCGATCTCATGAAATACCAGTAAAGTACTAATTCCCCTTGGCTATGCTTAAATAACTTTCAATAGAACTGAATTCTTAACAAGCGTAACACATATTTCCATTCATCCAACACACAAGAACCGTTCAGTCACCCACTTTCACCAGCTCACTAAACAGTGAATAACAAAACAAAGACTATAATGGAGAAGTCCAAGTTGATGAGTGATCTTTACAGTTATACGAAAACATAGCCGTAAATTGAAAAGGCCAGAATCTAAAGTACATAACGAAATCAAAGGCGTTCTTTCAAATTTTTTTCCTTTTCGTAATCGAAAAGATCTTCCAATTCACAAATTCACCAGGGCCTTCTAGAAGACCCGAGGACAATTTTTGGAGTCCCACTTCATCGGTGGGATAGCGTTTCCTGTTTCNCCCAAACTGAAGAAGAATACCCGCCTGAGCGGGAACTTGGTGTCCACCGAGCAGATGCAGAATTTCCGATGGATCAAGCGTACGTTATTGAATCGGAGGAATATGAACGCCCCGATATGGCAGAACCTGTATCACCCCCTCCTGATTCGGATATCAAATGGAGACTAAGTCTATTATAGGTACTCTGGTTCAACAACCGGGTTTGACTTCTTCTTATGGGCGGACTCGCCCTTGAACCACAGGTGGCTCTGGAATCCTTAGTTGAAGTTTCTCAAGATTCGTTATTTTCGACGGGCCAAGAAGTCCAAAGTAGTGATTTTTATTCTTTTTGTGAAAAGAATAAGCCTATAATTAATGCAGAATGTGGTTCTTCTTCCATGTATGATGTTTATGAGAAAGCAATAGATAATGTTGTCAAGATGAGAATTACAGATACCGATGATCTAATCTCACCTGAAAAGCAATCCAAAGAATTGAATTCATCGTTTCTGGATGAGTCAAGATCGATTGCTGGTGAACATGATTGGAGTTTGTATGATGGCAAAGGTGAAGCTTTGGAGGACTTTTCCTGTCAGTTATCAGAAGAACTAATTTTAGAAGCTGAGGCAAATGTTAACACGCAGTTTGCCCCTTTATCTTATAGATTTATAAAGCAAGAATCGTGTAATGAAGTTGCCATGGAACACGAAGTCGATTATCAATCTGATCTACAAGAGAAACTAGAAGTTCTCGCCAATGAATTTCGGGGAGCATTGCCTTGTGTTCGTGATGACCAACTAAAGGTGATTGAAGAGTCTGATTTTGAAAGCGATCTAGTTGATCCTATTGAAGAAACAGCAAGTCAACTTGTACTTGAAGTTATGAAGAATATACTTGACCTCCATGAGGATTCTAAAACCATTTTATCGACAAGCGAGTCAAATCAATATTATACGGCAACCGAGCAGTCAAAGGATGACCAATATGATACATGTGTTACTTCTCAAGACGATACATATGAGTCAGCCCAAGGATGGACATCGCAAGATTCGGAATATACCACTGCAACAAGCGGAGCTACCAGTAGGCTTAGCGAAGCAGAAGGCCATGGAAGCCTAACTCCACTTGCAATACTATCCCCAGTTGATTCAGATAGGCATTTCACAGTTTCTTTAGATTATGAAGGTAGCATCCCATCTATTCGCCGTTTTAATATTGACGAAACTGCACGTTCCACGCCTGATGTTGCACTACAGGTAACCATTGAAGAAGATGAATCTGACGAAAATATCCCAACAAGTCCGAGTGGTGTACTACTTGCTCCTAATATGGATCCTGGACGACCAATCTCACCAATTCCACCGGGTCTTTTACCAACAGAAGATGATGATGGCATATTTGTATTCGTACATTCTTCTAATGAAGAGGAATTTTCTAAAGCTGACCCGGCACACCCTCAAGATGAATCTATTCATGACAGAGCAATGGAAACAGAACTGGGTACAAGATATTCTCGTCAGTATTCAGATGTTTCTTCGGAAAGCCATGCTGATACCGTTATTCATCAAGACAAACCAGAGCATGAAGTGATTTATAATTTAGACGAACCTGCTTTTACTACTGAACATACATCAGGTTCCACAGACTCCCTTGATAAAGCTTCTATCAAAAGTGGTAGTAGTGGAAAAAGATATAGTACTTCGAGAAGGTCAAGTAGTTCATCTGCTAGAATAAACGAAGAAACCGAGGGAGAAAGACAAGCGATTCCTGAACATTCACAAAGGGAGTCCACATTCGAATCACCTACAGAAGCAATTCCATCTGAAGAATCTTCGGAAGATATTGAAGATGGGTATGTTATGTACCCTGAAGAGGATACAATGGGCGGAGAAGTTGAATTAGAAACAGTTGAGGAAGAACCAGAAGATAGTGATTCAGTTAATGGAAGTGGCAATTCATCAATCGGTATGCCATCAGATACTCTTGCAATGATTGGCAAGTACAAACATGTATCCAGCGATAACGTTTCATTAACAAGCCTACAAGAATTTGAACGCCTCGAGCAAGTTGTTACTAATCGAGGAGAAGGTAGTTTGACCTCAAGTGAAATAGAGCTGTATGCAGCTGGAAAACTGCGATCTGGTGAGGGATCTGTTAATTCACTTGCAGAATTTGAGAAGCTTGAACAAGAATTTACAGCTAATCAGTCTCCACAAGAAGACATAATGTTACCTGATATTCGGGAAGAATCAGAAGCAGAAGACATGAGTATTCGAGATGATGATGAAGATGACCAGCACATGGAAGCCGAAATGAAAACTAGACCAGTGCAAGAAGAGGATCTTCGTGCAGCAACTCCCGTTGCCTTGTCTACTGTTGATTCTCTTGAAGGGGAACCTATTTCTGGAAACTTTCAGATATTCGTAACAAGTACAGACTCACTGGACCCAACTTCTCCACAAATAGAGAGACGTGATAGTTTCGAAGAATCTTCTCTTGTTGAATATGAAGTAATTTCAAGAATGGAAGAAAGTATTCGTGATTCTCTGGAAAATATTTCTCATGACAAAGATTCTGTATTAGAAGGAGCCAGCCAAGATATGACTAGCCAAGATACACAAGGATTACTTAGTGGTGACACAGTGGGCACTTATCAAGAACATGACACCGATGATAAAGATTCACTAGCAGGTGACATGGATTCCATGCTACGCTCATACCCTACAACATTAACCACATTTGAAACCACAGCAATCGAGCCCGATGGAACTGTTCAAACTATTTCACGTCGAGTAGAAACACGGGTATGATTTATTATATTGCAATCATTGTAGTTGAAAATTATCCCAATTTTGACAAACAACTTTCATAGTTTATAGCCATAACATTACGTGTTGCCAAATTTTTTGGTCCAAATTGCATAAATACTATGATTTTGATAGTTTTAAAATAAATGAGTAAGTTATTACATAATATAAAACGTTTAAGGTGCGTGACCCTGTCATGAGTCACGTCACATTTACCGGTACAGAGAGCGAAGAACGAGTTCGAGATCTGCCACTAGAAGAGCAATTTGAAACAGTGGATGGGGAGGGTAACGTAACACGCACCCTCTATAGAAGACAATTGCCGCATAATCACTAAGGTCAAAACAATGTTTCCCTATTTTAATTGCAAAGATTTTTTAATGAATAATTGAATGAAAGAAAGTATAATATATAAGTGTACACAGCTTCATTTAATGTATATTAATTTGTTACAACTGTGCAGATTTGTTTTGCTATTAGGAACACTATTAAGTGAAATGATAAACCAATCGATAACATTTGAGAAAATATCCTTTAGACAGACCAAGACACTAAAAAATTGTCAATAAATCCTGTCCATAAAACGACTGAGAAAAAATGAATGGTATTAACACGTTCTAGGGAAATAATTCTACAAATATGTAACTATTTTTTCCATTAATGTAAGAAAAACATCATTGCAGGTTTTGCTCTGCCAACAACTTATTGTAGTCACTTGCTCCAAATTTTTCGATGATCTTCGTTATACTTTACAAGTCAAATCAAATGATAACATGGTTTTTATTTTTTTCGTTGCATTACTTAATATCATTTCAGCTTTGCGTGTATTTCTTATTAAATTCCTAACAATTTCTCCGAGCTTATATATTTTGATACCTAAAACAATCTACTAGGACACATTTACATGTCTACTTGTTAAAAAATGTATGTTATTTATAGATTTTTATCAAGCTTATGTGATTTGGAAATTGTAGTAAACAGTGAATATATTGCATTTTTTTATTGCTTTTTTAATGCCTTAATAAGGTGATATAAATAATTATTGAGTATTGGTGTAGCCCATTTTCTGCAATTTTTTTGAGAAACTTCTTATTTAAGTGAGGTTCCCTGTCAAATTTGTTAGAATAATTGTATTAGGGAAAGGAAGACTATAGCTATGNTTTTTTTGAGAAACTTCCTATTTAAGTGAGGTTCCCTGTCAAATTTGTTAGAATAATTGTATTAGGGAAAGGAAGACTATAGCTATGGTGACAAACTATATTTCGAACGTATTGTGTTCGGACTGATCATCATCATGATTTCTTGGCTTGTACAAGTGCAAACAAAGGTATCTATTTTTAAGAAATCAAGGAATTAAAGGAAATAGAAATTGACCGAATTTGGCAAACACTACTGTTAGCTACGGTGGATGATACAATTCGGATGAGAATAATTTAGGAGCATTGAGGTCGTATTTATGAGAAGTTCAGCTGAACTCAACTGGGCAATGAGAAATGGCGAACAAATGATTTACATGATTACGAATAGAAAAGCCTTAGTTATCCGGTGTTTGTGCCCTTGGTAAAGCCACGAGATAATCGATAGAATAGTCCCCGTGCCATAAGATTGTTGTACCGAAAGGAGGAGTCATCTAAATCTTGGTGCTTGCATTACGACCTTGCTTATGTTTAAGAACAAATGTAGAAAAGGCCGTGTCTTTGGCTCCCGCAAGGTTTGAAGGATTATTGCCTAAGAAGTATGCCTGGTCTCTTACATAAGGCTTTGTTTGGACACCATACTATGCTAATGTTCAACAAGAGTGAGAATGCTAATCTACTAGAAAGATATCATGTCGTTCAAGAACTTGAGTGTGCAGATAGGAAACACCAGCTGTAGGATGAACAGAAACATCGGAGTGACACTCTGCTGGCTTTTGCCAAGGGAGTGTTCATCGGCTTAGGCATTAATTACAATGCGTCCCGATGTTTTATCGCTTTTAAATTCAATTATTCACCTCATGTCTTTAACAACTTACCTTAAAAGAGTGAAATAAGGGACGTTCCCAGATGCTCAATTAGTCTTGGTTTCCGATTAATAACCCCGGATCGATTCCTCGCGTTGTCTTACTGAGAATTAAGCACAGATGTGTTTAGGAATTTGAAGTCCAGTGTTCGATATTTCGGAGGTAATGAGACGTCTTCGATGCAACCATTCTGAGCCTTTTTACGACTACCAAGAGTAGTGTGAATGAAATGGCTACTCATCAACTCTTCATTTCATAGTTAGATTCCTTTGTGATATATTAATATGCCAAGAGTACTTCACCGCAACAATTCTTGCCGACTCCTGTCGTGCTAATCTATTTCTCTAGTTTAGAAATCAATGCTAAAGTTTTCATACTCTTCTTCGGCAATTCAGGTGTATTTGATTACTCGCTAAACGGTAGGCTCATTCAAATCTGGCCGACTCTATAGAGTTCGCCAAACAAAATCAATATTAACGTCTCAACAAAAAATACCGTCTAGTAGATCAAAAATCATATTAATGTTTCAACTTAAAATATCGCCGATCACATCACAAACTTCACTTCGCAATTGTGGTTTTTCTATTTCTCTATACTTTTTGCTTACTTTTGACTACCTGTCATTTATACAACTCTCCTCGTGTTTCCATATATTGCTAACATATCAGGCGTGACCTCAAAGATTTTGCCGAGTTGCCCCACTGTGTCACTTTCCCATCAAACATGACTTGATCATCCAAATTCTTCATTATTTTTTTAAAATTCAGGACATATGGGCATTCTGTTTGAAGTGTGCTATGCAAATAGAGTCACCGCATAGTTTCTCATTTCTCCAGAATCTAAGGAGAGATAGCGATTGTGTGACAACTTGTAGTTTTCTGTTGCCGACACAGGTGCAAAGTAGGGATTACTTTCTATGAACTGATGATCTGTCTCTACCTGCCTTAAGCTCTAAATTTCTATATCTAAACATTTGTATTTAACTGGGCGGTTGGTGTTTATTGCACGTCTTTAAAAGGAACTCTCGATTCAGCTATATTGGCGTCTCAACTAGAACAACCTCCAGGCAGATCATAACTCCCTCCTCCGCACTTTGGGGTGTTAAAGGAACCGATCGATCTGTTTCGTCTCTAGACAATTTAACTCGGAGCTCTCCGACTGCTATTCTGTGTCACAAATGTATGTTTCTCATCCCAGAATGCCCCTTTCTTAGTCTCAACTAATACGTGTATGCGAAAGGCTTAGCTGTTTTCTCAATTTTTTTGCGTTATTACTATAGCACGCATAGAATGAAACTGCAAAAATATCTGCCCACGCTTTCTGTGACTTTCTGCCATCAGTTGAGAAGTTTCAGAGTCCTTTGCAAAACAAAAGATATCTTTAATAGGTATTAATTTTGTTACCTTCGAGTGCAATCTGGGTGGTCGCTGAGTACAATTCTTCCCTATTAAGACAAGCTATAAAAATGATTAGGGGTTATGTAAGTGAGGAGGAAAAACGTTTGGTTGCTAGGTTTTTTAATGGTTAGTTCCAAGGCTCGGATGTGTTGTGGTTCCGGTGTTGGCTAAATGCAGAAGTTTATGCTACAGGTGTTTATTGCTGTTGTGGACGATCTCTCAGCGTATGGGTGATTCATGATGATTGGCATAGACGCTTTTCGGGGGAATCCGGTGGAGTCGCTTAACGAGGAACTTATTGTACAAGAGTGCAATTTTTTGCTCTCTCGTCCATAGCTTCTTTTGTGGGACAAGATTTCCACCGGCTGGTGATGTTGTCTTCACGTGAGTTAATAGATTTCAGGCAAAAATACCGCTAGGTAGATTACAAATTTCAGTTTCCGCTCGTTAGGGTGCTGAAGAAACGCATCGATTTAGTTCAGTTTCTGTCAACACTTGTTCTACGACGTTCGGACAAAGTCGTGCAACAAACTGATCTTCAATGTGTCACTCCTAATCCAGAAAAATCAAAGGTGCGCTGACATTTCCGTTATATAGGATTGATTAGTTCTTCTAATATCCGTATAGGTTACAGTGCTGGGATTCACTACACCTCATCGTCTGGTGATCATTCCGCTGCCGGCCATTTACTCGCACTTTCTGTGGCCTTCTGCCTTCAATCGGCAAGTTTCGGGTTCTTTCGCGAATAAAACACCTCGGCTAATAGGTAGTAAGAATAAATTCTAAATTTCGATAGCGGAGAGCTAATAAAAATAAGGTAGTTTGTGGTTAATCAGCCGAACTCGTGGTAGGGTTGCGCAGTTGCTGTGTACTGGAGTTAACTGAAGCAAAATCCTAAGCCTTCTAAAAGGGAATACGATGAGTTTGGACTTCAGCTTTAGTGTATAAAACAGTAACGCCGTGATCTCAGAATACATCACGGAAAGTTTTGTCGTCTGTGGCAGAAGAGTAGCAAAACACGTTTTCCCTAATCTCACCGGATATTTTTCCGAGTTCAGGCGTATTGGCTTCGGAGGCTGTTATTATTGATTTCGTGATTTTCTCAGAACTTTCCACCCTTTTCTAGTGTTGAGCCATTTTGCCTATTTTTCCCTAAATAAAAATATGAATTTATCTAATTTTTTCCGAGGCAGATTCTC
>JAJAVP010000161.1:10063-30197 GCA_020740425.3 Heterorhabditis indica
ATATTGATTCAAAATTCTAACCATTTGCTCTTCATAAATGGCAATTCCACGCGGCATAATCGCTATCCATAGTGTTGCACTGTTCTCGGGATCGAACGACAAGGCTCCGTGCATTGCAGAAGACTTGTTTCGGAACACACGGTGAATGTGTGCTCCAAAGTCTCCGTGACGTTGACAAATCTAAAAGCACATTGAGATTCGTCAAAACTAGAATTTAATATATTAGCATACTTGTATAAACTTTTGCTCAGCTTCAATGGACCGTGTACCCGAGTTTTCTCCGTGTAAATCAGCTAGCATTGATTGTAATCTGTTCGGGTCTTCTTTAGAGCAAAAACGCTGAAGATACTCATCTAATAGATAAAGTGTTATTTAAATATATGGTTTATTGTAGCAATGATTTTATTCAGTGTTTCATTGGCATGGTAATGCATCGATATAATACCTATCTATAAAAACACAAAACTTCACCTTTGTTAGATAGTGCTGATTGTCAAAGTAGTCAGTAACTGCAATTGGAGGTCGATTTCCAAACTCAGCTTGTAAGGCCAGTGCTGCTAATTCTAAAGCTGTATGCCTCTTTGGTTGTAATCTATCCTCGATGACATCACGACGCATTTGAAGATACAGTTCGTGCATAGTAATGCTAGTTCTAAAATTACAAATTTACATAGACTCCAAAAATATACTTTAAACATAGCTAAGTGGACTCACTTTATGAAATCAAGAATTTGAGGATAAAACCGAAAGCGTAAGTATAATACATATTGACTACGAATACTATGTTTCTGATAATTCTTCCATCCAGGAGGAGCAAATTTCTCCAGTCGTTGATGTTCTTCAAGGAAAAAATGCTCACCACCTAAAATAAAGTATTTAAGTGATGTGCATATTCAATGAATAATTGATACATTTAGAATATAAAATTAACTTTATACAACAACATTATAACTATTTAAAGCTATGGTCATTAATTTACTGATAATATTATAATACTTGCCTCTCATTACACTTAATCCAAAGAATACATGTTCATTGATATTCGTATGTTGCACCACTAATGAAAAAATGTCGCGTGCAAGTGTATCCGTTCGACAGNTATTCGTGATGTCTGTTCCAAGCAGCTCTCTTTCCCGTCCCATCTTATCTTCACACAATTCGTGAGTTATTAGGAATGGATGAGATGCCTCTAGTGGCCACTCATGTTGAGCTCCTGTATATCAAAATCGATGGAAGTTTATGAACATTTGAATGAACCGCATACCTCCTCCAAGTAATGGACTTCCATAATTCGGCATATCAGTGGGCTCTGCGACAGTACTTTTCTGAGGAATTTCCAACCACATAGTAGCAGTCGCAGTTGCTGCAGACTGAAATAATGCATCTTACCTACTGTTCTTCGAATTAAAGTCACTAACCATTCCACCAGGACATATACTCCATACCAAGACGTATAATGAGACCACTACTAGCGTGATATTATAAACCAACTCCTGAAAATACACATCACGACTATTAACTAACTACAATAATATTGATGTTAATAGTTACCTGAAGTGGAGCTGATATTGATAATGGGAAAAACAGTCCAATTCCAGTGCAAAACAACGTCAGCGATGTCTAAATAAGTTTAGAAGACGTAATTGGTCTGATAAGAAATAAAAATACAACGTACTAGAACTAAGTGCTGAAAAAGTGCCTTCCTCAGGTTGAACTTGACAACAAGCACATCATACTGTTTATTTATAGAGATGAGGAACGAGGTAGCTGATGCGTAAAACGAAAGCTGAAATATAGTATTCTTAAAAATGCAAGGTCTACTCTATCTGAAAACTTACCAACAGAAACATGACTATTGGAGTAAGCAGGAACCAAAACAGCCATCCTGCTGGTGAAGTGGTACAATGCGTAGTAAATAAGAAAGTAGCACAAGAGAGAAGGCAGGGTAAAACTAATCCCAGAAGAAGGCAAACTGTTGCACTAAAATAAATTATCAACTTTTACACAGATTTAGATTCCTAGCTTTCATTTTTTTAAGAGGAAATCCCATTGGTGTATTTTTCACCTAGTCTGCTTGTGATCATGACACATGACCTTGACGGATCTGCTTTTTTTTGCTGTCGGTAAATCTAGTAGTTCTTGATAAATTTTGTCGAACCAAAAGCATCATTTACAAATCAAAGTAATTTGAACATGCCTAGACTTGGGATTTCCATCAGCTAACATTCGATAAAGATGAAGAGAATAAAGGAAAAGCCAAGCAAATGGGGCTGACGTTGTGAACGAGAAAACAGCATTCCGAACAGGACAGAAAATCTGAATAACAATGCTTGACTTAACTCTTTCCACCTTACTTATTCTGTTCTTATGGAACTATACTTTAGTCACATTCGCTAACCTCATTAATAGAAATCTTGTCCATAAGATAGATGTTTGCTGCATTCAGTGTGAAAAACACTATAAAACCCAGTCTAATCAATTGAGTTCGAATCCCTTTTCTAAAGATTGTGCATACGAAAGAGAGGGCACATAGGAGTAGGGATATTCCTGCCATGACAGGAGAAGCTACAGTATCCGAGTTAGATAGGCGCAGCTAAAGTCTTTGCATAAACAACGCTTCTTCATCAGTGAGTGAACTTTGCAAACAAAGAAATAAAACATTTTAGAAACTACAGAATTCATTGAAATTAACCAACATAAATTCCATTCTCAGCTTTGATAAATATGGTAAATATGCCTTCTTCGTTATATTCACAAACAGCGTGTGTGAAATTTAACCCAATAAGGTTTGACTGACGTGAAGACCACGTTGGGTGAACAGCACCCTATAAGAAGATTAAACCCCAAAAATCCATGATTTCAATTACCAATAAAGAAATAAAAACATCAGCACTGTATTTTTGTTCCAACAATTCTACTATCGAACACTTACTTGTTACTAATTTCTGTCTTTCAGCCTAACCATAATAACGCTCAAGTTCAAAATTAAAATGTTTAAAGTTACGACTTACATGCAGTTTGACACACTCTGGATACCTCCATCCACTATTCTCACTTAATTCAAATTCAACTCTAATGGGGAAATCTGTATCGGCTAATACAATTACAATAGGGCTCTCGCAGCGAATGCAACGTGGATTTGTGAGTATGCTATAGAACACCTGTAAGACAAGTCATCCTTATACTACTATAATACTACTACTTTAGCATCTACTTCTCGTACTGATAATACCTGTTTGCCTCCCGTTATGTGGATAGTCACGGAAGGAAAATTGAGCGGCCTCCTATCGATAAAATTATTGAACTTAGGAAGAACACCAGAGAAGTCAAGACGATCGACAGAAAAAACTTAAAACAAATGACTAACTAAGACAAATACTTCTCTGTATTAGAGAACTAAAATGCAAGGAAATCTGTTCTTACTGAGATCATTAGAAGATACTTGAAAAGGTGGAAGAAATGACAATCTTTCATGTTCACTGTATACAGCCCTGCCGTATTCAGCTAACTTTCGTGCTAAACTTAGATATTTCGACGGAGTTTGACTTGAAAGAATCCGTCCTGTTGATAGAACTAGTGATTCAGTGAACCAATCATCTTTTAGATGACTTCTATCAGTATTATGAACGCTAAAACAGTAAAATAATTTAAGCAACAGAGCACATTTAGGTGATCTGATAAATGTAGTTTATAAGAAACTGATGCCAAATTACCTCAGCTCTCCATCAATTAGTCTGTGAATAGCAGACTCAGCTATTTCAAAATTTCGTCCCAGTATCAATTCACTTGACTGAGTTGCATTGTACAACATGGACATCAATTCAAATGAATTCAACGCGTCAAACTACAAAGATTAGTATTGCATCTGATTGGCCTAACTAATAATTATAGCTAGAAAAGACTATAATATACTTACTTTGGAGACCATGATGCTGTACTCTGGCCTTGTGCAGTTCCAGCTATTAACTTCCCTCCATCTTGCATCAGATCCACAAGTACGTATTGCCAATCCAGTCTCTACCCCAGGGCATGACTGGCGAGCAATTCCACCTAACAGTCTGTATTTAAAAACAGCACTGGCAACATCTTTCGCTTTATGATCTATTGTTTGCTCTACTTATTTCACTAAAGTAGCCGACCGTGCGCTTTTTTACTCCAACCTCCAATCAATAAAGAAGACTCACTCACTTGCAAAATCACGTAATCTATAAAAACTACAAGTCAACAGACGTTATCCATACAGTCTATAACAATTCTAACTTATTAATAAGCTAACTTAGTATCATGGAAATTTACAACATCCGGTAACTTGAGGTATAAGTTAAACTCTACCTGTTGCTAGAACTTGTGAACGACATTTAAGCGTTTTGGCGTCAAGTATCTGGTAATGTTAGATTAAAGTAAATACTGTATAATGAACCATTTAATCACATACAGTAAAGTAATTGGAATATCTGTATTCTTGTAATAAAGTATGAAAATTTAAAGAGAAAGTTGTGTTCTACTATTGTCACCCATTTCTAATATAATTCTGGTAATTAGTGGTCTTGCGTATATTTTTTAAGTAATGAATAAATACAAAATGTAAAAATGGAATTTATCTACCTTATTTTCTTCAGAACATCTATCACATCTCTTGCCACTTGCATCACCCACACATTCGCATTGCCCATCTGTGGAACATTCTAGATTGGAAGAACCGTAACCACATTCACATGGTTTACATCGTCCGTGTGATACAAAGAAGAACTTCTAAAACAAGCAATTCAGAATTTTGAACGATTTCTTATAGGCCATAGAAGGCCATTTATTTGGAATTTTTAGCAACCTGGCACAAGCACTTCCCCGTTTGTTGATCGCATTGGACTTGAAATCCTTTATCTTCGGCGCAATTGCACTTTCTGCAATGAGGAAACAAACCCCACCACCCAGATGGACAAGTCTGAATAGCCAAAGTTCGATCACAGTTAACACCACCGAGACCTGAAAAAACAAATCCATTGATACTTTAAAAGAATATACGCTAAAAGACGAATATACCTCCTTATTAAAAATTAATATTATAAGATTTTTACTTTAGATATATTTTCTGATTGATACTTTGAAGAAATTGAAACATCGGTAGTCTATCAATATGAAAAATCTTGTAAAAATTTACCCATGTGTGAGGCCCATATTTTGGCGTAAAATTAAAACAAAGTATGAACAAATGTGTTTTGAACGCCTCATTGATTTTAAAAAGTTTAAGCTCGTGATCGATACCATGTGGACTACATGATTGACAAGTACATTAGTAAACTGTAGAAATATGCCATCCAACTTATCAGTAGTCACAAAAGTACTAACATGTCCCAATTCTCCCAGAATTTGGTATGGTATCTATTTTTATCAAGAGAATATCGTGATGTTTAACTAAAAATTGTCAGGAAATAATGAAAAAAAAAAGTAATTCCTATATAAAAATCTAGATGAAAGATATCACAAGTGACTCATTTCCACTTCAGTATCAATTATTTAAATCCTAAATGTTTAATAACTTCAATTACAGGTAAATTTTACTAGTTGTTATTCTTTTTAATATCGTAGGTGTTTTTAACGCACCATTTTGACATTGACATTCATAGCCTTTAGTAGTATTGGTTGGTTGGCAAAAACCATCGGAACCACAGATAGCTGGCAAGGAACAAACAGGTAAGCAGGTGTCGCTCACGAATCCTAGGAAATTTGGGATAAATCATACAAAAAATGAAAATAACTTTGCATAGTGGAAATTGATGCATACCTTTATGGCATTTGCAAGAGTGTCGGTTCCACTCACGATGACAAGTACTTTGGTTTGGGCACACTCCCTCTATATTACACCTATTTGCGACGATACATCCTTGCCTAACCTAAATAAGATTAAGCTATATTTGTATTTCCCGATAATTTCCTGGGTGCAATAAAATCTAGTATGAATAAACAGACTATGTTTAAAAAAAATTTTTTACCTTGCCCTTTTCTTTTACAGTTTTTGTTTCCCCATTAATCGAAACATCTCGTAAACAACCTTCAAAATGAGAAGGATGACCTGTAGAAGGTGCAAGACCCGCATAAACCACATCCAGTGATATATCAACTAGGGAGATCTTTATACTCTGAAATACATCTAATAATTAACTTAAATTTTTCATTACTTTTATTTAAAAATAGTTCTTTCCTAAATAGGGAAGGTATACTAATTATAACTATTAACCTCTCTATACAGATCGTCTACTATTGTCTCTACTTCCTCTTCTCCAAAATCTACTTCAATCTTAGTCCAATGGCCAGGAACAAACTCAGGAGCATTTATAACAAGGACATTTTGGCCAATAGAAAAACGAAGTAAACCATCTTCAACCTGCAAATTGTTGAAAATTCTATTTTCTACCATTATTTTATATTTATGCTTTAGATTTTCACGAACCCCTAACTTATAGAAGATACTTCTCTGATCAAATTCGGCTACTATAATTTGTGTATCCGTTCTTGACGTTCTAAACTCCAGGGTAAGAGAAAAAGGTACAAAGATCTTCTCCACTTGATATATCGCATATGATTCGTCTTCTATTAAAGAAATAGCTCGAGAATGCGGAGACGATTCTATAATAAAATTATGATCAATCATCGTCCTCTCTTACAAAACATTCAAAAATTCTTCAAATTACCTGAACTACATTCTCTTTTATTATGTACAGAGTATGGGCATTTGCAGTTGTATCCATTCCACCTATTCATACATTTTGCGTTGGGAGCACAAGATGACTGCTTACAATAATCTTTTCTACTTGCGCATCCTTCTTCCACAGAACCAAAGATATCCATTTCCTTTATAGTTGAGAAGTCTACGAGCTCTCCATTCAGAGACAAATTTGCTATGCATCCTAGAATCTAATGCATGTAACACCACACGGCAATAACTGCATATATTCGAGAAAAAAACAGTTTGTAAGAATACAGTTAAATCTCACAACATTTCAAACTCCACTTATCCATAACCCTAGCCTTGCATTATTAATTATACAAGTTAATATTACTTGAATTAGTATAGAGCAGGATATCACACCTCTATATCCGTTTTCAATTTTTCCTGCCTGTCCTGGTCGACCCCCAAGAAATATTCCATTGGAAATATCAAGGAAGCGGTAACATGGTACTGTAGGATCAAGACATCTGAACAGAACCATAGAAAATAAAGTATGGCTGTTAGAAATTCTTTTTGTTAAGAAAATAATTATAGTTAATATAAGATGATAAAAATATTGCTCCTTTAGTCTTCAAAGCAAGAAAAATTTTAACATTTTTTGAGTAAAAGGTGTACTTTGGTGGTAGATCCATTTTGGCTTTTGCTGCACATGGAATTGCTCCATGTGCATGCACAGCAACAAAGGAATCACAATCATCAATCAGAACAGAGATACTCTATAAAATCGTTCGATTAAATCTCAAAACCAATGCACACAGAAAGTTTATATTATGAAAGGCTTATACAGTTTGCAAACATTTTATATCACCTTATCATAGTATTCTAATCGAACAGTGTGCCACTCCCCGTCATTAACTCGATTAGGGCGTTCACCCCTCAACTTTACCGTCTTGCTCTTCCCACCAAGCGAGAATTCAACGCGAATAACTCGATCATAAAGGAAAACTTCCACAAAATCAGATTTCCTGTCACCAGAGAATAGTAAAACACCATCTCGGGAAATGGTAGCCAAACTAAAATAAATAATCGTAAAATCCACTAGTAGTTTTTTTCGTAAACTTTAAAGGTAATTGTTTACCGAAATTCCAGTGTCCATTCCAATCTACTTAAATCCTTGGTAATGCTGATTAGACCACTTCCATCAAAACTTAAGGATAAAAGACGACACCTATTATCCGAATCTTCAGCAGCATATTTACAATGTCTACAAAGCATCAACCCCTCCTCCAGTTCACAAACTGAGTCAGACATACAGTATCCAGGTATACATGTTAATGAGTTTTGTGGAATTTCACAGTGTGTTCCTAGAATTAGCAAACAATTTCATTACATTAAGTGTTTAAATGCTACCAGATGATAACCTTTTACCACATTAGATTTGGATCTCAAATATAACAATATTTGCTTATAAATTCATTTGTCTTAAATTTTGTAACTAGATAGCATAGAAGATTAGATTGTTTAAAGAAGACTAAACTACGTGTTGACTATTAAATAATACTACGCAGAATCAATAATTTCATGGATTTCCTAGTCGTTATCGAATTTTGAGCCAATATTCATTCCAACGACAATTAAAACCATGATTAAACTCGGAATAAGAGATCATAAATCAATAATTGACAGAGTTCAGTTTCTATCCTTGAATATTTATCATACCTCTCCAATGTCTTTTACATTCACATCGATACCCATTTTCAAGAGGATAACAAGTTGCATTGTTTTTACACGGATTACTGTAACATTGATCAAGTCGAACATCACATTGTCCAGGAAGACGCAATGAGCCTGATTATATATGATTATTGTTATCATTTTATCCAATGGTGTAAAGCATATAAAGATATTTACTATAAATATTTTGAATAGTTTTAAAGCAGCTGTAAAGTGCTAGAGATTGAAATTAACTTATTAATTTCTATTATCAGTGGAGTAAACGAGAGCCAAAATTAAGGACAATGAAGAAAAAAAATTTTTTTTGTCCAAAAACGGGAAAGTCAACGCATAAATTATAGCTGAAGTACTTCACGACTCATTTAGTATTTTTGTAACTTTAAACATCACAATTTCTGTACAAATTCAATTGAAGGTTACAATTTGTTCAACTTTCCCCGACAAATTTCTGAACTAGTTGACCCCTTCAGGCGGATAATTAAAACGCACCAAGCAAACAAAGTGACCAGTGCTCGAATAACATGCCACGCAACGACTAATTAAACTCTTCACTCGCAAACTATTTATAGGAACACGCTACCGGAAAGGCGGTATCTGGACTATCACGAGAGGAAACAGGACGGAAGACAAGTACACCATTAGCTAGACTAATATACACAAAAGGAACTTACTTGTAAAACCATCCGGACACTCGCATATGAAAGTATTTAGTGTCTTTAATGTCTTAGCTATGAAATTGTCCGTTTGATGAAACTGAAGACAACTACACTTTATAAAAACGGAATATAACTAAAGAAAACCTTATTGACTCACCTCCATATCGCTTACATACTTGAGCGTCTGTCGACATTTCTGATAGTAAGGACAAGGCTCTTTCATACACAAATTATCATGAACGACCATAATTTTCATCAGCGACAGCCTTTCTAATTGTTTTAATCCCGATTTCAAAAGCCCTTCAACTTTCCACGCCCTGTTAAATATGTTTGATTGCTACTATGAACTTTTATTTATGAAAGAAGATATATAATGAAGTATAGATGTCGAAATCGGCAAACTATGACATTTATAATTGAGGTCTTCTAGCTAATTGTTATTCTCCTCGTTTTCTCAAATTACTAGAGGATATTTGCCATGCACGCGATATCAAACATATGGCAGATATCCCCTTAAAGAAGGATTCAGGAACAGAAAGCGGAAATAATTGGAGAGAGGATATAGCTCCTTCTGCTACTTCTGCGTACAAAATATGTTATTAAATTTGGATCTATGTATATATAACAAGATTTTCACTTGTAGTCAATTCTATACAGTTTATATTTCGACCAAGCATTTACATATCTGTAAGCTTTTAGTTTTGCTTAGTTAAACATATGAAAAGTGGCTAAGAAATGTAAATCTTCACCTTCATCTTTCATAAGATTCAAATTAGATTTAACTGCTAACTAATTATCTATATCGATCATTCAAACCCACCTAACTAATCTCCCTTTGTCAATAACAACGAAGTTAACATCGATACCCTCATTTGTCTTCCTCGTGCCTAACACGTGAATGTTTTCTGGTTTCCATTTATCTAAGACTGACAGTGACTGTCTGGAATATATAGAAATTATCATATATTTTAACTAAGGCTTAAACTTAAGTTATCTACAAAATTTATCTCTTAAACACCTTTACCATGTTTTGCTTCACTTTAAGCTCACATTGTCATGCAGAGTTAACACTAAAATTTATTTAATATTCTTACTTAAATCTTTTGTAGACGCTAGGGTCCCAAAAATCATCAAGTCCAACGTGTGGAAGAGATACACTGATTGACTCCCGTAACCAAGAGAATTCTACATAAACATGCACAAGTCGACACTGGGCACATACTGTATTAGGACCGTCTGAAGACATTTTTTATATCTACCGTGAAAACTGCACTGCTTTCTGCACTAAGCATTTTATACCAAATTGTATAACAAACCTGAAACGCATGTTTTGAATATAGCTTCAATGTTTCTTTTCCACTGAGAACTAAGAGTTATCTTTCCAGTGTATTTATCAGCTATGATTAAATCATTTTCTTCCAAATAAAACTCTAGTGTTGCATTTTGGTCAGGATCACTGAAGGGGTTATAGGATTACCAGACATCATCAAATTGAAAAGACAGGTTTGAATAAATGTATCATGAAACATACAATGCTGGAATCATTCCTATCTCTTTGTGAAAAGGCTGGTCTTCAAACTGGTTAATTAACACAACGAAATCCTTTAGAAGTGGTCTGTTATCATTTACATCTAAGACGTGAATATGCACAGGAACTGTTGAACTTAATTGTCCGCTAAAATATTTACCGAAAACTAGGAGAAAATTAGATGTAAGAATTGAAAGAATTGAAAGAATTGACGCACCAATTCTTTTTTTTACGATGCATATGGACACAGGAAAATTTAAATAATAAAATGTACTCGCCTGCTACCTTGTATCTCCAAAAAAAAATGGTTTGCTTTTGCCTCGTAGTCAAATTCTGCTCTTGTTAAAATCCTCACTACTCCATGCTGTGTGTTATCAGCTTCCAAATCAAATAATTTTGCATCGGCTCCGCCAAATATCCGGAACTGGATTAAAGCATTTTCACCATCATCCGGATCCGTAGCTATTATTGTACCTAAAAGTAGTATTACTTTAAAGAAATCAAAGAATAACAAATATGTATTTATACGACTGACCTACTGTACTTCCGACAGGAGAATTCTCAGCAATGTACAAATCATAAGAAGATTGGTCAAACTTGGGTGGGTTATCATTTACATCCGATAGCGTAATTGTTATCACAGACGATGAAGTCAGAAAAGGTTTGCCTCGATCGCGAGCAAAGACTGATAAGTTGATACTGTAGGAAAACCATATTTAGTAGTGCTACTCAAACAAAGTTTTTTAAAGAATGTATATGGTGATTAACGGGGCTCCCCGCTATACTTGACCTGGACACCTCAATTATGACACATCTTAAAAAGACAACATTTGGCAGACAAGGCCAGAGATTAGCGCCCGGTGGTGCAAGATATTAGAGAATAATTCTCATTAAGACCTAGGGTTAAGCGGTCATTGTGACAAAAATGAATTAATATAAGTGCGTAGGGTGAAGAATGGTAAGAAAAAATATATATCAAAAACGTTTGACATTATACGAAAAATAATGACATACATTGCAGTCTGCTCTCTATCGAGGTGAGAATTCACCCTAAGTGTTCCGGATGTTCGATCCAATCGAAAAAGATCTTTTCTCACTGTTGGATCACTTTCATTCAGGAAATAATCAACGACACCGTTATTTCCTATGTCCAAATCAGTTGCTGATACCTAAACGTCACCTTTTAAAATCTAAAACGATTCTTCGAGTATATTTATACTATCTTATATTAATCTTTGTAGGATATTTTGAATTATATCCAAGCAAAATATTTTAACTATCGGTTTATACTCATACCTTTGTATCAACAAATAGAAAATAAAATCATACAAACCTGAAGAAAAGAAGTACCAACAGCGATATCTTCTGGGATAGAAGCAGTATAATTTTGAGAAGAGAACTGTGGTGCATTGTCGTTAACTAAACATGATAATTTAAATTAATAATTTTGTTTGGTATTTCCACATACCACTCCTTTTCCTTATTTTATTCTCCCTATTTTTTCCTACGCATTATTTTGGATTGGATGTTCTACGGACGTTACCCTTTTGAAAATTATGCAAAATCATAAGCATGCTAATCAATGTCAAGCAAGTGTTTACGAGTACATGAAAGCAACCTCTCGCGTACGAATGAAAGAGTGTGCCAAATGAGAGGATCCAAGAAATGAATATTAATATAATAGCCTGCAGGAAAGAGAGTGCAGAACACAAATGTGACCGCAATTTAGTCGTAGCTCTTCATAGACAAGCCAGCTGTTCAAACGCGATTATGTACGGAAATTAGCACCTTTATCTAACCCGAGATCAAAAGGAATAATGTAACTATAGTTAAATAAGTAGAAATTACACTTACCATCATCAATGATGATTTCTATTTGAGTACTGGAACTCAATGGCGGAATACCTCCATCTTTAGCAGATATTGTAATAGTATAGCTCGACTTTTCTTCGCGATTTAGTGGTGCTATCACGGTGATCAAACCTGATTCCTTATCAATTGCGAAATCCTTGCTATCAATTGAGTAAATTAAATAAGCATTGACACCTCGGTCCATATCTTCTGCCTATAATACCAATATTTTAATCGTTATTAAAAATATGGGAAGTGCAAGTTAGTAAGAGAGGAAGTGTGGACTACCTTTATTGTGATAACGTGGAATCCAACTGGAGAATCTTCTGGGATTTTGATCGAATATGGTTGTTCAGTAAAAAAAGGTGCTGAATTTACATCTTCCACATGAATGTTGACAACGCACCGTCCTTGCTGTCCTCCCTGGTACATTAAATAATAACAATTTTAACTTCAAATTTATGATATCTTAAATCTATTTTACTCGTCATTTTTCTTTTGAAAGATATTTCAATACATTTATTACCTGATCAGTAGCTGAAACTTCAACTTTTATATGATGCTCAACGTTGCTTAGTGGACCGGAAAGACTCAACAGAGCGCCCTAAAGCAACAGAAATTGCATAACTGAACAATCTTTAAGCCATGTATGAATGGTCTATAAATTTCGTCTTTTAAAGCCTATTTGTTGTCTTCTAACCTGTTCTCCTAGATCTATTAGTGCCACAATATCCTTATCTGAATGTTCTATTCGATATAAAATTTTCTGATCAGAATCCTTAAATCTCGATTATTTAAGATTATTAGACGTTAAAGATATTAAAGTTAATATTACCTTATCTTCAGCTTTGAGAACTATTATTTGACTACCCCTAGGTGTATCTTCAGCTAAAGTCAGGTTATACTCTGCCTTCTCAAATAACGGTGCATTGTCATTGACATCCTTAAGGATGATAGTGATGAAAGTTGAAGATTGCTGCGGCTCCAAGCTCATATCAGAAGCAATTACCTGCATTTTCTACTTATCATAACTTATACAATAAAATATCTCCTACTATAACTTAATAATGCTATAAGCTAATCATCTTAGAATTTCCGCTATGATCTATACCTTAATATCGTATTGAGATATATTTTCTCTATCCAGTAAATTCGTTGTCCTAATAATTCCTGAATCACTATCAATCACAAAATCAGAAGATCCTTCCAAAGAATATCTGAAAGGAATATAACAATTATAAATTGAAAATCAAATGTACATAACTACTAACATTCATTTCATTAGAAAAAGTTCAAGAAATTAGAAATTTCTGAATATAATATTGGACAACTGCTAAACAAACTAACTTCACCCTTCCATTATCACCCGAGTCTTCATCAATAGCATACACTCTACCAACTTCTTCCCCCACTAGTACATTCTCATCCAGAAGTATTTGCTTTTTTGAAGCGATGAAAGTTGGAGCCTGAGACTACTTATTATGTGGTTTCATGTACATTTATATTTAACGGTTATAGACTCACATGATCGTTAATATCAATTACATGAATTGTAAGAGTTGCAGTACTACTTAGTGCTGGCTGAGCACCGTCTTTCGCACGAAGAAGTACCGAGAAAGGAGAATGTCGAGTATCTAGTCGATCACGAAGGGTAACTTCACCGGTAGAATAATCGATAGTAAGCGGAACTGATGAAGCAGCCACGATACTATAGTGTACTTGACCTATAAGTAATTATTTATTCATGCATACATTTCATCCAATTATCTCTTGTTCTTCTAGCAACGTGGAATATGAATAAACATCGTTTGGATTAGTTAATATGTCATACCATTTATTCCGCTATCTTTATCCGTAGCTTTTACTCGCATAACAGATATTGGTAGCGTAGAATTCTCCAGCACTGTTATGTTGTAGAAGTTCTGGAAAAAAAATCACTTTTGTTTGACAACCCTAATTAACCTCTTTAAAAATTGTGAATGCATAAAATTGGAATTAATTCCCTTATAGGACTAGTTAATTAATAGTTTGTTGTTTAGCAAACAATCGAAGAAAACAGCAATCAAAAAAATTAGAATAACCTATATACCTTTTCGAATATGGGTGCATTATCATTGACATCGATAATTCCGATCTCTATCAATGCCGAGCTCTGGCGCGGAAAATCGCCTTTGTCGCTTGCGATGACATCCAGTCTGAAACGTCCGTTTGTATATAGTGCCAGGCCATTACATATGACCTATCACTGAACATATCTACCATTTATCTCCTGTTTATCAAACCTCATGAAAGTTTTCTGTATATCACATCTTTAAACATGATACGTTGCAATGCTTATAAAGACAATCGGCTCACATAAACATCATTGTTCTAGTCAAAAAGGTTTAATGAAAGGCATCCATTGAACGGTTATTTACTTCACCTTTTGGCTTAGAAACATGGCATGTAATAAGACGACTACCTTACTGTTATTGCATTATAGATACTGTGCTCTTTCCGTAATACCCATACTGATTATTGTAATGAAATAAACTAATACAATGATTTTTTAACCCATCCATTACGAATTGTAAATATGATAACAAATGATCATATGCTAATAATACTACCTGATAAGAGCCGTAGTCTCTCTATCCAAAGGAGCTGCAGTTTGTATAACTCCAGACTTTGTGTGAATACTAAGATACTCCATTCCTTGTCCTTTTCCTAGGGAATATTCAACATCTCCATTAAGCCCTGCATCCAGATCACGTGCAAATACGGAGAGCACTGTTGTACCTATCTAAAACGATAGTTTAACATACTCTAACACTATTTCGCTCTATTCCTCTTATTTTTCTGTCCCTCTCTCATCCTTCTTCTGCCTTTCTAGAGCTGTCCATATTTCACTCTACGGCATGCTAATTATCGATGCTACACCCATGTAGTGGACCGCGCCTGCCGAAAGAATGATGGATGGTCAGTAATAACGATAATGGAACCCTGGGTTTCCGCATGGGAGTCGTTTAAATATCCTATTATAGATGATCCAACGAAGCAAAATTTTTGCATAGATTTTATTTATTTATTTTAAATTTTGCTCCGAATTTTTTATTTTTGATCCATTATAAGATGATGTTCGCCAATGTGCTCTAGAAACCTGGATAAACCATAAGTAATCACTGCCTATGTTTGAAATAATCGTGAGATCCTTCTATTAATTTCCTCGGTGTGTCGCTGATTGTATCCACTGATGCATAATTCAGGCGAGAGGGATGAATGACCAGCATGCTGCTTTGTAATTACGCTCACCTGGCGAACAAAACGCACGATATCGATTGAAATCTGCATGAGTAGGTAGCAATACAATGCACGAAATTAGCTGCTTTCTCGATACGCTTAACATCTCGTATAGAAATAGTTTCCAAGACTTATTGATGCCTATGACTCAAGTATCCATATGCTGCTACTTCAGTCAACCATGGTATTCCTGTTAATTCCTGGTTCGGTACATACTGCGCAAGCAAGCAGGCTATTCCCCTATGCAAATGTACCTATAAATGCGTTAGTCGCTATAATAGATTTGCCTTACGAGCGCCTAATATGCCACATAACAAGCCACTGCCGCCTCTGGTGCATCTGGAGACCGATCAGCTTCTGTAGAATTATGATTAATACTTTTTATGTTATGAAACATGTCACAACTGGTGAAATTTAGATCTTTCATACAACATATAGATTTCATCTAATTTTGAAGAATAAACATTCAGTAGTGGTTTTACTTTTCAACTCAAAATTCAGCTTCCTTCTTCTCAATAAATACTGAATTGAAAATTCACTACTAATTAAAACGAGCTAATCTTGCTTCCTCATTATTATTCCCATTAACACCTAAATAGGACAGAAAATTGCAGATACACTAGATTACTGCAATTATCATTTAGTTACGAGTGTTATTAAAATTACACTCATTTAAAGTAATCACATAGAAAATAAAAACCTACGCTTTAATTTGGTTTAATTTAATTTTGTTTTACCATGATAATATCTAAGTATGCTCAATGAAATCGTGCAGACTAAGAGAAAACTAAATCCAAAAACAAAAATAAAGAAGCATAGCAAATAATTTACTATTGAACATCAGTATTTATTCCGATAGTACTAGCTAATCACGCATTTCGAGATAATGAATTCCATAATTCAACACTAGCAAGTGAGAACTCATATTAATAAACTAGAATGAGAAGCAATCAACAAATTGTACTGACCGGTGCATCTTCTCGGATATCTGCGAAGTAAGAATCCCTCTCGAATACAGGTGAATTGTCTTGAACGTCTAAGACGTCAATTATGACGGTGGCACTAGCTGATATTGTTGGATCGATTCTTTCATAAGCAGTTACTTTGAGAACATGCTTGTCCAGTACTTCACGATCCAATGATTTAGCTAGTAAAATATCTCCAGATATCTAAATTTCAATCTGATTAGAATATTATGATATAAAAGTTAGTGAACAAAGGCTTACCGTATCGAGAGTAAATATGTTTTGAGACCGGGAATCTTGTGGTGCTATCATTGAATAGTATATCGGTATGTCCGATGCATGAATCGCCTTTACAGAAACGACTATACTATTCGGTTGTGCATCTTCAGCCAGTTCTTTCACATATCTAGAACACTAGTAGTACATCAGCTAAAGATAAAAGGCAAAAGTACCTGTGAAAGAAAATATCAAAAACTAACTCCAATCTAACAAACCTCTCTTGTTGAAAATGTATAGCGCTAGAACTAGGATTCCGACGTCGAAGCCACCGTTTTAAGCGTCTTTGTTTTGAAAATACAGAGTGACCAAGTTTAAATCTATTTGAGCCTTCCAAGCCATTGCATATATATTCAAACTTTATTAAATTGTATGCAAAATAAAAACAAAGTCGTTCTTTGGTATAAACTGTTCCATCATTATCCACCGATATTTTCTCTGATCGTATATTAGTAACATTAGAACAATTGGAACTAATAGGCCAGTTGAATATTGGTTGCCCTGGGTGAAGACAAGGAGGAGTAGACGCTGGTAACCAGTAAATCTCCACAGGACTAGGAATTAAGCAAGATTTACATAGTGAATGTGGAGATAGATAAATGTGAGAACTAGAACTTCCCAAGAACAGAAAAATAATAATTGTAGGTGATAATGGATAAAAGGGTGATACTAGTGCCATGGGCCCGTAAATTGGGTGAAGTGCAGCTCTCATAGAGACATGTCGGGAGGGAAATGGGTGGAGCTTGACCGCAACGGATTAGAATAGCAGGTGGCCGGCTGGATGCTAGGGGCATTCCAAGGGGATTAGAAAGGAAATAAGGGAAAAATAAAAAATAATGAAAATCAGCAGTCTATTTGATGTTTTTATCTAAAAATATGAAGGAATTGAAACCTTATCCTAAATACAACTATCAAACTTACTTTTTAAATATCAAAAATACTCTTGATGGTACTAGTTAGTATAAAAACTCTAGAAAGTAGAAATAAACAAATAAGGAAGAACATGAATAAACTAAAAGGTGCTAAAACAAATAATTTACTGTAGGAAACTTCAATCAATCAGTAACTAGTTTACAGAAAATCCATTTTCATAAAACTATAAGAGTACAATTGTACCCAGTGCTCTAATTTCTTTGCCCTAAGTATAAAATGTACATATTATTCATATAATATTAAAATATTCCTTGAACATTTCACTGTGGATCCTCCGCCAGCTGATCCCGTCCCAATTCGCTTTCGGACAATACCCGTAATACTCGAGCAATATTAGATTTGCCCATTTTCAGAGAAATACTAAGTGAATCACGGTGGAGTTGAAACATGATGTATTATTTATTCAATATGATATATTCCTTGTTTAAATTACTACTTTCATACAACTATAGTGACTAAAGGTATAGAGAGAACTAATCCGATGATACAAAATACTGCGCAGAAGGTCAAAGTAATTTAGCTTCTCTTGACTTCACCAATAGATTTTGTAAATCTCCGGTGAAAAAAATTGATTTTAGTTTTCTTGTGAGTTTTCGTGCAGTCCTCCATTCTTTCACTCAGCTGACTCAGCCACGCAAATGGGTCCGTTGTGCAATTTAATGACACATTTCATTTTGCCTTAATTAAAACAATGAATGACGAATGCTAGCGTATTTTGGAATTAACTGTCTCACTAAATGAGAAATGTTCTATCTAATTTAGTTGGTATTGGTAGATAAGTAACAGAATATCTAAGTGTTTAGAAGAGGAGTCACGCTTACTCCCATCATAAATATTGAAACAAATGCAATCGTTGGACTTGATGGAATTAGTGAAAGTAAGTAAAACAGCTCTAAATACTATGGAAATCAAAAATGATGGTTATTGAGAAGTACTAAAAATTATATAGAAGTAAAAAATGACAACAGTGATCACTAAATAAATACAAAAAAAATGTATTATATTAGCGCCAAAAGCATTTGAAAATTTAGTAGAAATAAAACAAATAAGCATGGTATAAGAAACATCAACACATAATATATGACAAACATGCCGGAGATTACTAGTGTGATAGAATAAATAGCTTTTTATAATTTGCAGAAAGAGCTATTACACCGTATGAGTTTAAAATAAAGAATGTAACCGTGTACACATTATGATTACCAAATTTCTGGGGCTAGATTTCTTAATTGTCATGAATATTTAAAAAATTAAAATATAAAGTCCTACTAAAAATATCTAATTGGTAGAAAATAATAACATGATTCTCGTCTATTTAAAAGGGTCTAAAATATCGTTGGAGATTTAAATAAATGTTTATTTCACCGCTAGGTGAGTGGTATAGAAGATAAGGAATATGAAATACCATGGTTTCCTACCAATAACTTTTGCAAATCATCGCTCCAAAGAACATTACGTGTCCATTATCCCATGTCCAATATAATTTTTTCAATTTCAATCTACCCATCAGATTTTTAAAATGATTAGTTTTTTGTAAGAAATGTTCATTCAGTCCTGTATCAATTTAACGATGTATACATTTGTACTGATGCTCAAATCACCTGTAAGATGTTCATTCTTAGCACAATAAACTTCTGTATTTCAGTCAAATCATTTGATGCACAAATAACTATTAAGTCAAAGTAGATTCTCTAGAAAAGCTAAAGAATATTGTATTTTATTTTCGGATCTAATCAAAGCTTCACGTTTAAGAAATTAGATGAAAATTCTAATACGAATATAGACTTCTAATTTTACTGCGAAAATAGTAATACACCTGTATAGTTCATGAGGTACTCATATAATTCCATATAAAAACTATCCATATTTTTTTCTACTTTTACTAAAGTGATTTAGATTATCTCGTTAAATATACTATGCCTTGAATACTTTTCAGTAAAATTTCGTTTTTATGATATGGGATCAACTTAGATACCTTACTCAGGAAAGTTTTACGTCTAATTTGGTCTTAAACATAAAATGTTAAGTGACTTCTGATAACGAAAAATTGTTCATAACATCTGCATTATTCTCGTTGAAATATTTATTTAGTTATTGCAGTTGGCAGCGGTAATACACGGAGTGCATCAAAAGTTCTGGCACAAAATTCAAGTGCTGTTAAATTAGCATATATGACGTAGCAATTCGCTATGCTAATGTGTATGTGTTACTTAAAGCCTCCTTGGACCATGTTTAAGATTTCACT
>JAJAVP010000161.1:30352-105522 GCA_020740425.3 Heterorhabditis indica
TTAGTTGAAAAAATTAGCCAAGAGAAGCTGCTGCCTATAGTGGGTAGCTTTAAGAGGTGTCCACCAGCTCGTGTGACCGTAAAAGGAAGAAATTTTGAACATCTGATTAATCCAATTATTGTTTGGTACCTTATGTATAACCAAATAAATATTCTTGTTGAATACTGTTTTATTACGAAATTATGAGATTTGGCAACTTTTCTGAACTTTTGGCGCACCGTGTATTTGCTGCTGGAAAAAATTGATGAATAGTAATTATTTAGTTTAAAATTAGTTTTTTTTCTGTTAACATACTGTACTGGTAAATATAGTTTAACAATTCCATATCGTTGTCATATTATCTTAGACGATTATCTTTATGACAGTTTCTCCAAATACACCTATAGTACTAATTTTATAACAGTATCTGAGGGTCCTGTGATTGGAGATAGTCATTTTTTTAGCAAAAACAACAAGTAAGCACTGGTACTATGTGGAACTCTTGGTATGATACTAGTATTATAAGTAAACAATTTAATAAAGTCTACATGATGATCTGAGGATACTACATCAGCGTACAGTATCCTTTAATTTACGGTGCCTCTGAATATACTACTTTACTAGTTATCGAAACGATTGGAACTTTCTTATTTAAACTATCTGCTAGATTGAGGGTTACGAGATCAATAATCCACATAAAAGGTAGTCAGATAAAGAACAGTTATTTTAATATTATAAATATGCCGTTAAATGTTTTGTAAATTGTGATATCCTTGTATGCAAGAAATTTAGAGCGTTCCTGGCACTAACAAAAAATAAGCATTCAACTGAGAAAATTAAAGGCAAGGATAGATGTCATCCGTTTAAAAGTGGAATTTCAATTTTTTTTAAAGATTTACAAATTCTGGCTTCATGTATAGAAGTTTATACCACTTTAAAATGTGTTTGCATTTGCTTTCTATTTTTGAAAGATGATTAGTTTTCATAGTAAATATGTATAAAATGCTATATAAGGAAACAGGAAAATGATGGGAGGGTTCACATTTTTCTCGTTGTTCCGAGTTAAATGGAGAATTGGGTGTTTATTAATACCTAAGACTTGGTGGGAAGTAATGAAGAATAACAAGAAATGTAAATTTGTATACAGGATGTTTGGCTTAGGCTTAAATATTTCTCAAATTTCTTATTTCGTATCTAATTACACAAACCCATGTTGAATGAAAATGGATATTTTGCTAACTATATCTAATATCATCAGTTTAGTTACATTAAAATTTTAAAAAAAACTAATTAAAGGAGATAAAACTTGTAATAACTGTAAAACTAGTCTCTATAAAGTATAAAATCTAACTTGATATCTATAGATACTCATCTAAAGAAATGTGTCATCATTAATGTATACATTTTTAATTCTTTCTCTAATCTACTATAGACCAGAGTGGAAATAGCAAATCTGCAAATATTACTCAGGTTCAGGCTGCTACTCTCCGCGTGAGTTACTCACATCACTAGTAATGCATCGAAAAGGAGCGGATAAGAAATGTCGTAGTTGATCACAGCTTTAACTATCTTGTCAAATCATTCATATTTTACTCAAATAATGCTTAATTACTTTTTGGATACAGAATTCTAGCTTAAATGGGTACTAGTAATTTTTCTTATATCAGCACAAACAATTAAAGTGTAGCAGTTCATTTAAATTAATATTTAGTAGTTGATTCAAAAATGAATAGTACACTCACTTCATGCTCAAACTATAAGTTATATTATTTTTGATCTACATCATTCTTTCATAAACCTTTCATAGAAAAGTTGACAACACCGTATTCCCATTATGGGGCAAATATATTTGTCACCGTCATTTGTGGAAATCGACGTTCTATTGATACCGTGGGAATGATCCACAAGATATTTAGCAGTACTGAATTATTGAGGTGGCCAAGTGAAACGGAATATAAAGGAAAGCGGCGCAACTATGCAAATAGGATTGAAATCTCTACGGTGAGATAAAGAGAAAAGTACAGATTAAGGCTATTTAACGCTCTCTATCTCCCTTATGCTCTAATTTCCCTCTTATTTTTAAAGGGTTATTTTGTAACTGACGCATTTGCTCCAAACAAATTCAATCCTGATAGTCGTTATTAAAGCGTACTGTAGTTAAATTTTATTATGAAAAACCTTCTCTGGTCATAAATTATTCTTTATTAAAAATTAACTCTATACGCTTTTTTCAGAAACTGCATAATTAGTTCATTTTTAAGTAGTTTGGTAACAATGTCGTTATACGTTTTAAGAGGTTAGAACTATATCATCAGCAGTAGTGACATAGATTCTCAAACCAGTTCACAAATATGTCGTATAGGAATTAACATGCATTCCTTTACAAAACAATTCGCGAATATTTTTATAACAAGTATTCATTGTGTCATGCTGTCTCATTAAACAACGTATTTACTGCAGAGGATAGGTACATGATTGAGATCATAATTCGGAGCAGTAGGCAACAACGGATGTGCAGGCGAGACACTGTAGCTTTATTTCTTACGTTCCATTAAAACGCACTGAATAGGACTGAAGTAGCAGTTCTTGAATTGCTGTAGTCCACGAGTGTCTATATTGTGAGCACGCTTCAGTACATTGAGTGGACTGATGAACGTCAGTTGCTTGCGCAGCTCTTCCCTAAAATTTCATTATCTGCTTTTCAATATATTTACTAATTTCTCTTTTGTTCTACTTATCTTATTTAACCTCCTTTTAATACTATATTTATATGTCATAAAATTAATATTACTTAATTAAATGTGCTTAACCATATATTTCTACGTTGTTTTCTAAGGTATTACAGCTAGTAAACCATTTCATCTTTCATTTACCACTATTTTCGTCCCTTATAGTTTCTATTTCTTTCTTCTATCAATATTTTCTAATTTTTTAGATGATATGATTTGCATGAGATTGAACAAATACTGTTGATGACAAATGGATATATGAATTATTTGTCGATAGAGCAGTATCAGACTGCGGTAATAACTGGGAAATGAATTGCAATATTGTCACAATTTAGAGAATCACTGCATGGATGATTTTCCTAAAGTAGAAAATTAAGTATTAATACTGAAAATAGACTACTTACTGATATTCGCTCTATGCATCGTTATATAGCGTTCTAATTAACAAAAGTTAGATAAAACATTTCCTGTCGCGCACTTGCTTATTACTCAGCTGTGAAATTATTGGCAGCCAAAGATAACGGTATGATCTGTCGTTGAATGAAATACATATCTGAATTTATCACTTCTGGGAAGTTTTTGCATTGGCAATTGAATGGATGTGGGGAGGATGATTGTTGAAGTTGACTGGCAGCGCCATTATTTATATTCTTAGCGCGAGTCAATGAGTCTTGTAAACGAGCGCTATGAATATTTTGAGTGAGATGAATTAAGATGTTACCGAGGCATTAAATTCTTTTATCAATATGGATTATAGATTTTTCGCCATCATAAGTGTACAACAAAAATTATCTGGACACTTTCGATTCATTTCCATTGCTTTATTAAGATTAGTCATAATTATATACAGTTCATCTTTTTATTCTCTTTTATGGAAAGTGAGATTTTGGTACAGAATAAATACCTTATGAAAACAATGGTTTTGGTAAGACCATTGTTGTGGAAAACCCTAGCTCTACCTAGCGAACTATAGTGATTGCCTTAAATTTACACTTTAGAATTAAAAATGCTTTTTACGTTGAACTTTTAACGCTGCAAAAATCTTCTCAGGGCTCACATTTTGTTGTCCACTAGCTGATTAATTTCGTCTTGATTGTCCAGCGATCGACTGACAACTGAACTGGTGAATCTTAAAATAAGTGCACATAAAATTACAAGCTACTAATTATTTTTTTCCTACTTTTTAATAGGATTAGTCCAGATAATAAATGTGTGTAATGAAAGACACAACTTACTGAATAAGAAGTAAGAACGATAGAAGGTGTGGTACCGTAGTCTGCATTGTGTTGGGAGGATGGAGTTGAGTGGGTGATTGAATGTGAGTCTTAGTTAAATAACTCGAGGGGCGGAGCCAAATAATGCCCTTAGCATAGGCTTTATGTCTGCGTACCATCTCACTCAATACAAAAGGCCACTATCAAATTTGAAAATTCTTTTTTTAAGACTAGTGTATCATATTCTATAATTATTTATAAGTATTAGTAACTGCTAAATCCAGGTTTCATCAATAACATACTTATAATGAAAATTTATGATACAAAAAGTGAATAAACATTGAAGAAAAAGGACAATATGCATTATTAGACGGCTGAATGAAGATTCGTTGCTTTTTAATAACTTATTGCATCCTCTACATCTTATGTACTGAGTTACCAAGTATATTTCCGTAAACTTATAGAAATTATATAACTATAATTAATAATATATCAGTTAAAAATAGATTTCTCTTAATTGAACACAACAAATGAAGTATCATTTCAATTATTCGTCATGAACCTGAGGAATCTAGTGTAATGAGTTATACATAAAGATGAAAACAGATCGTTAGGCATTCTTTAAACAGATTAAATCCCAAGTGTCGGTTACAGTTGGTAAATATTGGTACCAATATCATTATGATTTATTATTATTATTACTGTTTTGCATGAAATCAACTTTCAAGCTACAATAAGAATCTGCTGCGAAAAATAAAGTTAAAACAATGATATTAACAGAAAAAGTCGATTCTTCTGGAGCTCTATGTACTACGTTTAAGCTTCTACTTTAGAATACACATTTTAATTATATACTGTATATTACTATACTTTAAGGTTATTGTATCCATTATTCTTGCTTTATATCTTGTTTATACAGAATATTTAGAATGATATTTGTGCCACTATGACTGTCCTGAGTGATATTTTCTCCTTATTTGTGGTGACTGCAGTTGTTTTGCCAATGATCAGCTTAAAATTTATTTGCTGTAAATGACATATTTGACTTATAAACCAAATAAATGTTAGGGATAAACATTCCTTCTTCCAGTAGTTCATTCATACAACAGAAATGCATACACTTTCTATTTTTTTTCAGCAAATCATTTGTATGGCAAAAATGATCTGATTCACTTGAAGCAGTTGAATTGAAATGCTTGACATGCTCTTCTTGTTGCATTCGAAATTTAGCATAGATTATTATATATTATGTAATTGTTATTAGCTATATTACTCGTGCCTACGCTTATCGCATTGGGACATTGAAATTAGATAGTTAAGGTAAAACTAGAACTACTTATACTTATATATTTCTTTGGAATTATATTTGACGAGTCTTTTGTATATTTTTGAAAATAATCTTTGTAGAAAACATCTGTTCTAAATATAAGATAAAATACTATCAATACAGTGACTGCAAAGAATTTATTCCATTATGGTAAAAACATGTCGCACTGTAACATGAATATACCTGTAATAACTGCATTTAAGCTACATCGACTAAAGCGATCACCATTATTGCGGTGCTAAGTTAGGCCAATTTATTAATTAAATGATGCTAACCTAAAGACCATAATTCTAAATGGTTAGAAAGTGCAGGATGTAAATATTCCTTGTTTGTTTTAATTACTGTAATTGATTTAATGTTAATGTATCATAAATTATTACATTGAATTCCTATACAGTTTTATATACATTTCTTAGGTATGTTAAAATCTGAAGACAAGTCTAAGTTACTCGATAATGAAGAGTTTTTACGCCTTTACTACAAAGAACTAGGAATTCGTGGAACAAAAATTAATAAGGTTTGTCTTGCTTTATTTCATGTTTTCCTAGATAAGTCTATTTCTGTAGTAACATATGTATCCCTATTGTTATTTCGGCTACTTCCCTTATGTTTAGTGTTATCTTCAACTTAGGTTTCGTAGGTATTTCTAGAATAAATATTAATGATATAACTTAAATTATGCTTATATGTAAGTATTTGAAAATTAGCCCAGTTTTTTTGAAGAGGATATAATTTATTTAGAATCCTTTAAGGCATCTACTTAGAATAGAGCATTTTTTCATAACTTAAGGCATTTTTATAATTGCAGCCAATGTTTAGTACTTAATGAATTAGAAATGTTGTGTGCTCTTTAGGGTGGCGCAACGAAAGTTATTAGATTTTTGTTGGAGAGAGAGAGATCTTCGTCAGCCGGAGTACTTAACGATGATGATTTTAAAGCAGCAGCGAAAAGACACTTCATTGGTGGATCGAATAACGCAAGAACTATAATAATGGTATACAGAGAAATAGAGGAGAAGTGTAAGTTATATGCAAATTTGTATGCCACATATTTTCATTGAATAGTTTCTCATAATTGCTTCTATTTGGATTATTTTTGTTTACGTTATTTTTACCGGATATTTTTTCATTAGCTGCTGTAATTATGATCTATCATTTTATAGGGGTACTGTCGAGGCCGTAGTATATGTAAACTGTAATTATTTTCTAGATAGAGAAATACTTATGAGCTCTCCAGCTCACTTCTCTATTGGAAATAGACTTGATGCGAAAGACCAGCTCCCTGTTCCCTCCAGCCGCGTGGATGTGGTCAATAATAACTCATTTTTAGAGGATGATAATACTTGTGAGTAATAAACGGTGATCATTGAAAGTTTGTTTACCATTACAAGTTTTATTTTCTTTCTACTTATTTTTCTAAATTTGTTAAACTCTACATGAGACTAAAGTAAGCTATTGTTATCCACTTTTAATCTAGCATTATTATTAATGAATGCAAACTTAAAATTTAGATTTTTCGTAGTTTAAAGTCGCAAAAATAGACGAATATTGTAAATTAAGAATTAAGGAGTTTTACTAAATATTGTATGAAATTAAGGCAGGTAGGATATGCTCGCCTTTTTATCTATATGCAGTGATGATTTCTTTAAGGGAAATGTATACCAGGCAAATCTAACGTTTTTGAGACGTTTACTACCACTCAACTGCTAGGAATAACACAGAAGCGAAAAAAAATGAAGGTATCGGTTAAAGTGGAACCCATGGAAGAAGGAATAAATGAAAAGCAGGCGTTAGTCAGGATCAAAGGAG
The DNA here is from genome assembly GCA_020740425.3 of Heterorhabditis indica. NCBI lineage: Eukaryota > Metazoa > Nematoda > Chromadorea > Rhabditida > Heterorhabditidae > Heterorhabditis > Heterorhabditis indica. The sequence continues at coordinate 37,411 of JAJAVP010000161.1, forward strand.
AGGTTGATACCGAAAATGAAGAACCATGGAGAGGTCTTAACAGTGGTATAAGCACATTTCCTGAAGTAAGTTAAGCATTTAAATCATTGTTTGATTATTATTCTATTCGGGAATGAAATAACGATATCAATTTTTTTATTTTATAATACAAACATTATCATGCATTACTCAATCCCTCTAGAATTTAACAAGTTAAATAACCAAGTTTACACAAATTTAAAACTTAGAGCTTAATACCTGTATGATTCGTAGAAGGAAAATCTGCCGGGTGCCCTACATTTTTGCTAGTCTATTCGAAGTAATCCATTAAATCGTATTAATTTTTTGAACTATCTTTTCAGTTATTTGTTTTGAAGACAAATACTGTTATATTTATAAAACGTATTACTATCAATATAACACCTACTGGTGACAAGGATATTATTATTTAGTAAAACTAACAATAAAAGTAACTATTACACATTCTGTGATTCCTTCAGGAAATATTTAGAACTGAATTTTATAAATATCTAGAAAAGCTGGACTGCTAGTGATATATGGTCTATAATCTGTGAAAATGTTTCGCCGAAGAACTATACTCCCAAGAAGAGGGCTGTTATGAGGAAGTGTGTTGCCCTGTAAGTTTATTGTGTTCTGCAAATATTTTTTCTTATGTATGGATACTTTTAAATATAAACTTGTTTTTAGGTCTCTACTAGGAAATGCGAACAAATCTCCTCTATTTTTGACAAAATTGGCTCAGCAGTATAATATACCACGGTCGACTCTAGTTAAAAATTATAATAAGGTTGTAGCGGAAGTGGAAAATATTAAGGAAAGAGAGGCCAATGTAAGATCTCTAAATTAACATATTTCATAACTAACTTTAATCACCATGGGGCATCAGTCATTTCTTGATATTAAAATGACATTAGATATTCTACCTAGTCATCATAACTAATATAGTACCTCTAAATATACCTACTATATACAATTTTTTTCATTTTTAGATATCAACTCACTACTCGAGAAAACCACTTGATAGAGGAAAAAGCACAATGAGTAAGGTTATTCTGTTTCTTTGGCCCACTCACTTCATCATTATTTTTATATCGTCAATAATAATTTCTTTAGTCATTCACATATTATACTCTGTCTTCTCATTGTTAACTTCTGATCTTTCACATAGCTTGTATCTACTTATAATTACTTCAGAAATACCACTTTACCCTGATAAAGGTGGATATTCGATGCTGGAAGTTGATATAGCCTTACAAGTATTATTTCGCGATATTGAGGATAGTAAACTACTTGACAGACCAATGGAACAAATGCAAGAATTAATTAGCCATGTTTGTGGAATTTTGGTCAATCTTATTTTGTGATGTTGTTACTTTAGCTGTATAATCACAATGTACTTAAGGTTATTGTGGAAGGAGATTCACTTGAGTATGTGGCAAATGAGTATGAAATAGCATTTGATCATCTTAGAAAGATCTGCCAGATGGTTATCAGTTACTTGGAAAACGGGAAATCTGTGAATGCGGTAAATTCTAACTTTTATTATGTTGAAACTACTCCGAACGAAGTGAAGTTTATACTTTTGATGTTAATGTTGATAAGTTTCCATTATTTGTTATAATTTTCAAGAATCAAGTAGGAGTTGCTGGACTTAGGGAGAACTATACTTCTTTTCTACCAACAGAACCTCAAGTTAGTGTACACTATCATAATTACGAAGTTCTTATTTCCGTAATTCTGTGATGCTTTTTACCTTCTAATATATTTTAAACAGTTTTCAAGACCCCAACGCTATTAGGTAATCCTTCTTTAACAAAAATATGTATTATTCGTTATTTGCTCGCTTTCATTTTGTCTTCTATTTGTATTACAAATGGTCAATGACGCTTTATAAAGGTGGAAAGTTCTGTGATCCAAGATAGTTGTGAAGTTCTTTCTTCAATATCTAATGATTTAAGTAATCGAAACGCTGGTGATAGAGAAGATGAAGCTGACCACCATGGTAATACGGTAGGTCAACTTATTTTTAGGTTGCTTTCTAATCTTGGTTTTATTTTATTTGTGTTACTTAACTTCAATGTTATTTTCGGTAAAGATTTTGGACAATGCCGTAATGATTGAAAACGATGTGCAGATTATCGAAGCTGAAGAAACTGTATACAGTGAAGAACCTATGAATACAACAACTGTATCCAGTTGCAGTAGTTCTGATTCTGATGGTTTGCATACTTAACGTTTTATTTTACTTAGTACTGAATAAATAATGGTTTTTGTTAAGATAATGAAGTTTTTGCCCGACAAGCTGCAAGAATACGCGCACAGGCTGCAGTTCTGCAGGCAATTTTTATTCTCTGGAGTTTCAACTAACATTTATGTTACATCTTAATTCTAACTTTATTCAATTTCACATGTTTAAAATTATGTATAGGTATTACAATTATGCGGCTACTCCAAAACTGATAGACTTGTAGTAGCTATTTGCGACGTAATCGTAGGTGATGAAGATGTAGGAACTGTAAGTGTTACCTACTAAGATTTATTTTATCTTTTCTTTAACAAACTATAGTTATTGTTTTAAATATGATCTTATAGGTTGCTGCACGTTATGGTTTTAGTATACCTTACTTGAAGACATATATAAAAACGACTTATCTCCATATGCAGTCTTATCCGGACATTATGAAGGATTCATGGAGTGCTGAAAATAATGATGACGTTAACTTCCTAAGAAAGAAGCATTGCAATTAAACTAACCTTATTATTACGTTATTTAGTTTTCACTTGCCTAGCCTTTCCCCCACTTGGTGCGGTTATGAAAGGTCTTATTTTGTTAAGTCCTTTTTTTTAAAAGAATGTTATATTATACAACCATTATTGTACTACAATACTCTTTCAAAGAATAAGTGGAAGATCCTTGGCATGTCTTTCATAAAAGTTTTTAATTTTATAACACTAACCTGCTTAATCCTTATCCGCATTTTTCTCGAAACCAACCGAACTATTCTCGAATAACTTCGAGTATTGTGAATAATATATATTGAAGTACGTAAATGTTCTCTCTTATTTTTTCCAATCTAGTTCACCCTTAGTCTAACTAGTATTCATACATTCTATTGCATTCACTGATTTAACTTATATGAACGAACTCTCAAGAATTGAGTAAATCCAGTCGGGATTCTTAGTTGCACCAAAAAACCTTGAAACCGAAATATTCCAAGCACGTGTCTTTTGTGAAGTTTTTATTCGAACTTCATTACTAATTAACTGAACAACGAAGATATCACATTCATAAATCCGCTGTTCAATGCATAAGGTCTGTTCTTTCCCAGCAACATGCTTGTGTATATCAGAGCACAAGACTGAACGGTGAAATGTTCCTCAGTTTAACATGGTAAATCATTAGCTGACTGCTTCAGGGTTTTGTTTAGTCATCTGACTTGACCTATATTCGAATATATATTTATTGAAATTCAATTATTGAAAGTAGTTACAGAACTTGCTTCTTCATTATCAGTCAAATAGATCGAATAGTAATCCGCAGGGAAGAGTTGGCATATTTGCAGATCCAGATTCTTAACAAAATAACTAATATTTATGAAAATATTACAATAATATTGAAGGAAACTTGTTCTTACTTTTTCAAGTGCGGAAAATATGGCAGGGCTGCATAGGGAACTTGCCCACGATAAGGAAGAAGGCTCAGGTATGAGTGTGTATGAGAAATGATTCTGCTTGTTGATAAATGTAAGAATCCCGTCTGTTACAGAAGATAGTGATTAGATACCTTAGAAGTCGAATCCATCTTAAATTTGGTAGCATTACTGGGCTTCATAGCATTGATATTAGACGTTTCCGGTGAATTTGGCCAATACATAATAGAACCGGGAAGAACATTAGGTACTTTTAGCAAATTATTAATTCTAATGTAATAATGATGCCCATTTCTCCAGTACCCGTCTTACCATTTTCATCGTTTTCCGGAAATATGTAGGAATGACGTGAAGTACGAACTGCTGCAGTCTTCTGAGGATTGTTCAATTAGAGGTAATAAAAATACTCGTTACATGAATAATAGAAAAATTAATCTGACCACAGTCTCCTCGTGCAACTTTTCAGTAAGCCACGTAACATCATTTTTCTTATAAGCATCCATGATGCGAGCGATGTCAACGGCAGCATCTAACTGCCTACCTTGGGAAATTCTCATAACTCCTAGTCTCCTAATGATATCATCCACACATTGGTTTCTGGAAATTGGACTTTCTAAACCTGTTCTTTTCAAAACTTTTATTACATGTTGTTGGTTACCTCTCCGACTTCCTATGTCGTGTTTTATTTCGAGCTCCCTTGATAGGCTGATACTGCAGTTTTTTAGTCATTTCGTTCACATTAATTGTACGTTTTACATCAGATATGTTTTGACTCTGTAATATATATTATGCATGAGCCTTGTTAAAACAAACTATCACAGTAAAGTCAACTGGTTTGCTTGTATTTGCATCCTGCGAGAAAGATTCAAAACCTGGAGATGATATGCAATATGTCTTATCCGCTGAAGATATCTAAACATAAGAATTGTATGTATTTCCTTTAATGTATTATATTGAAAACTAAGTAGCGATAATTAAACACATAGATTCAAGATATAACCTTTAAAGAAGAGTGAGGAAAGCAAGTCTTCTCAAGGCTTATATTCGAGCATTCTGGACTCCTATAATTTTCTAGAGATTCTTGATTGTATGTCATATCATATGTAACTGATATTGGAAAGCAGGATACCGGAGAAGGATAGTTCCCGGTTTTATCTGTAATCTATGAAAAAAACGACAATATGGATTTCACACAATATGGGATGAACATCAATGAAACTTTTCTTAACAAATAAGGTAGTAAATTAACACACCAATAAAATCTTGCTCATTTACGACAGAACTGATATCTAGAGGAGTTGAGGTTTTTGGATAATTGCCAACGGTGGGCGAGTCCGATAAAACGAGCATATTTACTGAGATGATTAGGAATAGGCAAGTGTAAGAGAAGTCATTAGTACTTTGAAGACTAATGCGTAACATCATACACAAAAAGAATGTTAAACTATGAATAAAATATACCCAAGCTACTCTCCAGGACTTCATGGCAACTGTTTTGTGAAATGCTTATAGAATCATAGAGAGTCAGCGAGTCCACATCTGAACGCGAATTGAATTTTTTATCAGAACAGTTTTGTATCGTAGAATGCTGCGATTCCTCAAATATAAATCCATTATGCATTCGTCTTATATGATTCTACCTATTGATCTGTTTTGAATACCTTCGGAGAGTTAGATGAACACTCAGTGGTTAATCGATTCAGACGCGAATTAAAAAACTAAAATCACAAATTTGGGAGAAATATATAACATATATTTTTACAATATAAAACAACAGTTAATCCTTTGTTAAAGATTATTAGGAAGTAATCTAACAATTAATGGAATACTTACTTTCTGTCGAAAATAATCATAAGCACTAACGACAATATCTGCCATTTGTTTAAGAGGTGAACACTCTGGTTCATACGCTAGTATATAAGAATGCAATGTACTTACAGTCAATCGATAACTGTGATCTACGAAGGTCCATGCATTTTTACGTACCGCCCCTATGTTGACTATGTGCCAAGATAGAGCGCAGACATAAAAGTATAAGTTAGGAGGGACGTATAGACAACTTTATCCACTTAATATTAAGGGTAATTACGTAGAACTACAATTTTACTGGACTGTCTGAGATAAGCGGAAGAAGCAGAAGTATATTTACTAAAGAAATAGATTTATTACACACTTTAAATAAAATTCAACCCATTTGAATAATAAAGTAAATAACTAAGAAAAATAAGAACTAGAAGGAAATGATCATGGAAGAATAACTGCTTAATTATATTAAGCAATTCAATAGGCAATATAGTCCAGGAATAACTTTGTTTTCTGCACTAGGTAAGTACTATTAAGCTGCAGATGAAAGTGCTGGGATTTCCTATTGTCGGCATGTATTTTTCGCTAACGCCGTCCTTCGGCTGAATATATATACTGTGGCGTCAACATGCTGTTGGCAATATGTTGTCAAATTCTTTATAATGGTAATTTCGCCGCAACAGTACTTTTATATATACATCAGATGAGGAATTTGTCCATCTGGAGAGTTGCAGTAAATTCACTTTAAAAATGGCTGGAAGGAACATACCTAGGAAGGCAACCTTCACTCGCTTGTGAAAACCTTCCACAGCATTGGTAGTTATAAAATCGAAATTCTGTCTATGATCCAAACATAGCTGCATTAGGTGGAAGTTACGTACTTCTGAAATAGATCCAGAAGTCATGAAGGAAAACCTCCGTGGACTTATCATTGAGCAGAATTCGTGGGGAAGAAACTCTAAGATAGCAAAGAGAAAAGGCAATTCCCCAAATCTTTGGAGGGATCCTCCAACGAGAGCATCACTCACTACTTTGGACCGGAGTCGAACCGTAACTAAAACCAGAATAGGTGCTTTAAGCATGAATAATGGTATGTTTAATGTTTCCTAAAACCTTAATTATCAACTGCCTCTCAATCGCTTTTTTCGCACCTAGCTTAAAAACCGTTAGAAGCTCCACCCCGATAAAAATCAACTAGTTTAACTAAACTGCGCTGATTCGTCATTAAACCATAGAACTAAGGAATCTCAATAAACTATGCCCAAAACATTTTACCACTCATATTGTAACCTCTATTGCATACCGGTCAATACCATGAAGTTTTAAAACATACAGTAGCGCTCAATTGTCTGTGGATGATTGCAGTAGAACACGACTAAAGCTGTTTAATACAAACAGTTATTACAAGACTTATGCACAAATTGGAATAATATGTTTTTGATTCAATGTTTGGTTCGAAATCCTTTGGACTGGACCACCTTGGCATTGAGTCCACTACTTTTACCAGAACGTCGTTAGAAATTTGGTTCCACTTCTGCTGAGGCTGTGCAAATATCTGTGAGGGNAACTGGATTTCAATCCGGACACTGCGATCTCCACTCAAAAGGGTCGTTCCTTTATCCATTCTTTTCGTAACCCCAGTGTGTGTTTGGAGTTACTATTCTCTTGGAAAAGCCATACACGAAGCACTTCAGATTTGCCGAACGGTGGCATAACATTTTCAAGAATACTCCTGTGAATTTCCTTATTTATGGTGCCTTCTATGCGATGAAGTGGACCTAATCCTCCGCGGTAAAAGCATCCTCACACAATGGCGCTCCCTTCATCGTGTTTGAAGATGGCAACTTGGTATCTAGGACTGTATTGTTTGACTACTGGACGGTGGACATACGAAATACCATCAGTTCCCACAAATAAATACTTCGACTTGTCGCTCTCAAGGACTTCAGAGAACTACTCTACCATCCAGTGTTCGTGTCCCTGACAAACTCTAATAGGACCATCCTACTCTTTTTTGAAATGAGTAATTATTTTGCGGGACGACGTCTGTACTGTCTTACATCTACTAGGTGACGTTTTATAGTAGGAACACTCACGTTGAGACCCAAATTTGTCTGAATTTCCTTCTGAATATCGACGGCGTTAAGACGTGAATGTAATAGTGATAGGCACATAATCCATTTCTCTCGCTGTTGGATTTTGGTCGACTTGTATATAAGCGTTTTACATGTGGTAATTATCCATAAATAATCTACTCCAGCCAGCTAATTGATTCTGTCATTTCGTAGCCGTGAAATAATATTAGACGATACACTCCAGATACTAAACAAAAATGTGTAATTGACAAATTACAGAAAAGAACGATGTATCTCGTTGCCGAGTTCTCGTAATCGTCTACGAGTGAGCATTCATGTAAAAACTTTTGTACTAACAATTCTCGTGTATAACAATCTGAAAATTAGCCTCTTTTCATGTTTGTCACAAAGATGGAAATATTTAGATGTATTTATCTTAATACTTAAGATTGTTGAAGACCATTACTAAGATCAATATATACAAAAAAGTTACCATATGAAATTACAACATCACAAAAAGACTGACAAAAAACAGTGAGTATAAATGTACAGTGAAAATATAGTGGCAATAACTTATCATAGAATATTTAGATATGCAACTTTATGTTATTAGTACCAACTACTTGCAATTCAAGACCTGCAGGGGAATGACAAATTAAGTAACTAGAATTAAGCTCTTGTGAACGAAATTCCTTAGTTTTCAATCTTTAGTAAGAGTGATTAAAGGATATAAAAAAATTCCTATGCTACGTATGAGAAGGTGAGACAAAAATATATATGATCCAATTTTTCAATTTACAACAATGAAGAACTTTATTTATATTAGCTATTTTTGCACTGACACCAAGAGATGCAGGAACCACCAGCCATGTTATACCAGACAACAAAACGGAAAGAGCTCATGATTAAATGTTGAGTTCACGTACCTTATAGAATAAACTATGCTTTGCTATTACAAGCAATAAAAATTATTGAATTTCTAATATAAAACTGTTAACAATATTGATGAAATTATTGAAAAAGTCATTTGCGCAAACACCTAGTAATAAGATTACGTGAATACTGTAGATTAATACCATTTCGTGCATTACCACAACTATTTATTGCGGTGTTTACACACTTGTCAAATTCGGTATGGCAGTCTCTCACAAGTTTCGATAAGTTGTTTTGTATTCGTTTATAAACTATGGTCTCATAGGTTATATTACGAGTATTTGTTGAATAGGTTAAAACTTCAACATCGCGCATTATGTTTTATGGAAACACTACTTATACATGTATTTTTTAAATGTTTTAAGATTACTTCATAAGTGCGAAATTTAGAAAAAAACAACTATGGGATGAAATGATTAAAAAGTATATAAAGTATTTAATAAGACATTTAATATTAATATATTTTAAACATCTATTAAAAATATGACACTGTAAACTTAATCTTGTGAGCTAACTTTTTCCTAAGTCTCCAAAATGATGTTAGGAAAGAGAACAAAACGTTATGAGTTATACAAGCTTTGATTGTACTTTAGCTAATTTAATTACTGTTTATTTTATACAAAATAGTTTTTAATGTATTAACATCCGATTTACTACTACATTTTGAATCTTGATAACTTTCTTGTTCAATTTTTGAGAAGTGGATATCCTAATTTATTTCTTCCTTATACAATTCATTTTGTTTGATCATTTAAGGCTGCAGGAAAATATTAAATGATTATGGACATACCATTTGAACTCAAACCGGACAAGTGATAAATCTTCACTGAATCTTTGGTAATATATCCACTAAAAGTTTTTCAAATTTAACCGAAACTATACATGTATTATATAAAGTGTTTGACAAATATTTTACAGCTCATAAAATTGTAAGCATGACTTATGGAAACAATGTTTTAATGCGGACTGAAATTCGCCGCTATTTATTGTGGATAAGCTATGATGGTTCTCGTTTTCCTGAAATGGCCTATGGAGGAACAGGATTTGGTGTGATGAATATGTTGCATCAGGTTGTGTTTATATGACAAATCTTCCTAATACTGGCAACGTCAGGGCATTGAAGGAAATTCAGCTACTTAGCTAAAACAATAGTTATTTAACCCCAAGCTATGATGTACCTTTCTAAGTAGTTCTTGTTTAAAATTGAACAGGAATATTCTGCAATTGTTTTGTTGAACTTTCAAGAAATATGTCCTTAATTTTAACTAGCTTATACAAATTTAGAAGGAAGTTTTTTTTAAATAGATACTTGTTTTAACTAGCTATAATTTAGGTAATATCTGATTCTCTTTTTGGAATACGACCAGAAATTCAACCGGAATACAGTAATTTACGGTTTTCACCCAGTAGTCGGTTCGCACTTATTTATTATATTGGATGCATTTATGAAATGTTGTAGAACATCATTATTTTAGAACGGATGCTAATGTCCATGCTCTTCGTAATGCTGTTATCTGCCAGGTTCCACTTATCAAATCGGATCTAGATGCTTCAAACAGTAAGAAGAACAATTACCTAAGCCATTGGAATCGACATATAGACACAATTGCCCCAGGTTTATATTATTAGAACGTTGCTAATACTACTAGATTTATTCCAATATTTTTAAAGGTTCTATGAAGATATTGGATGTTCATAGAGTCTCTCCTGGTTTCTGTGTCAGAAGAAACATTTCTTACAGGTTTGTTCTTTATGAATGTAAAAGAAACTTAAGTTTTAGGAAGGCTATAAGGTTGACCAAAAATGCGGTGAGATTTCATGATCATGTTCAGACGTTACACTTACCGGCTAGCTGTTGCTCGTAACTGGGAAATATGGGATTCCATCCAAGAAAGCCCATCAACTGTATGCTTCTCAGAAAAAAATTATGCATGGTGTTTACCACCTGGGTTTCAACCAGAGAAAGCTGCAAAAGCATGCAATACTTTTAAAGGTATACATACCATCTATTCTATTACTGAATTGTGAACATTCTAGTAGTAATTATTGTTATTGATTAAAATTATTATTTTAGGAGAGAAGATTATGGGATCATTTTATAAGCACAGTGCCCGTGAAAAAAGAAGGGAAGTAAAACCAGTCAGCACAGTTAAAAATCTACTATTGATAGAAATAACGAGAGGTTATTATTTTTTTAGAATTATTTCTTTATAAAAGTAGTTTAGTGTACTATAAATACAATTATATCACCTTTCAGGAGAACCATATAACATTGAGAACAACGTATATGACTACTATAATATTAGCGTTGTTGCTAAGTCTTTTGTTAGGGAACAGGTAATTCGTTACATAAAATAACTGCAACTACGTTTCATTCAGATTTATGTATTTCATAAACAAAGTGTATAATAACAATTTGGTGGCTTAGTAGAACAAAGCCCCAATATGTATTATATTTATAGATCCGAAGAATGATGTCTTGTATAATATTACATGGATATGATCGACTTCCTATCGAAACAATTCAATGGCTGCTAAAAAATCCGATTAGCTCAAATTTTCACGATTTACGGATACCTGTTGCCCCACCTCAAGGCCTTTTTTTGACTGATGTTGTTTATGCTCCTGAAATGTTTACAAATCCAATTCCTTATCATAAACACTCATGGGACTATGATATTACTACATCGGAGTTAACTGAAAGTGAATAATTTTTATAAAATTCCTATTATACCAGTTCGTATAGGTTATTTGCAAAATATTAAAGATATTAGGTCATTAGATTTGATAGAAATACATACAACTACACCTTACCAATTTATTTTTGCATGTCATATTTTAAAGACTTACGGTTAAAGATGATTAATAGTGGTATTTACTCTTCGCGCCACACATCGCGGACAAACTCAAATAATTAAAGGACGAACGGCCATCGCTGATTTTGAATTGTACCAAAGTCCTTGCGTGGTCTTATTGGCTTCGGCACGATTCCGGGAGTGACGCTACGTATTACAGTAGAACGTGATTAGTTCTTTTTTGGTTCTGGAAGCTTTTCAAAAATTTTGTTTGCATGGTACGGTTTTTAAAGTGATTGTGAAGTACTAATATAAGCTATTTGTAATTAATTAAAAACAACGGTTTATATATATAAGTTGCGTGCTTACAGATAAAACCATACATTGCTTTCTCTTGTTGTTTGGTTAGTCGCTATAAACCTATAGACATTTTGATATTTGAACCAAATATTGGTTGTAATCCTTAAGTCTTGCGAGAACATTTCCGCAGTTATTATAGGTGGCGTATTTGTAGATAAGAGGTAGGGTAATTTATTGTGGTATTACTCAGGTTCTTTCAGGGTATTTTCTAGATAGTCTTTTGACTACTTTCGTATTTTCCGGTTATTGTAATCAACCTATTGTAATTTCTGAACTGTTCTATTATTTGATTCGACCGCTTCAGTAAGGTGGGTACATTAAGATTCCCGAACCACTTGTGTCAAACAGCATTTTATATTACAGTTATTTAAAAAAAAAGAACATGGACGCTCAGGATAACAAAATTAATGGAAATGTTGATGAGACCATCAAAGAAAATGGACATTCTAACAAGGGAAACGAGGACAAGTTTGTCGTATTTAAATCTAGATGTTTTAGAAAATGAATGGTCTCATTGATTGAGCTCATCGTGCTAAATTATGCTCATCCATGTTGAGCGGAAAAAGGATGTTTTATAGGAAAATATTCGTTGGTGGTATTGCATATGATGTAACAAATGAAGACCTGACTTCACACTTCGGCCAGTATGGTGAGGTGGCTCAAGCCCAAGTAAAATTTGATCGCGTTACTGGGCGTTCAAGAGGATTTGCCTTTGTTGAGTTTGCAACCGGTGAAGGGTGCAAAGCAGCTCTTGGTGCACGTGAACAGACTATTAAGAATAAACAAGTAAGACTTATTGATTAAAAGTACTATTTCAAACTTTTATATAGCAATTTTTTAGGTAGAAGTAAAGCCTGCGAAATCTCGAGAAAATAAGAAGGTATTCGTCGGGGGATTGCCATCAGATTATAATGAGGCTGATCTAAGATCACACTTTGAGCAGTTTGGGAAAGTCGAAGATATTGAATGGCCTTTTGACAAGCAAACTAAAGCTCGCCGTAATTTCGCTTTTATAGTATTTGAGGAGGAAGACGCGGCTGATAAGGCATCAGCTCAAATGAAGCAAACATTCGGTAGTCGTGAATGTGATGTTAAGAAAGCTGTCCCCCAAGGCAAAAGATTTGCTGCAATGGGTGGACGTGGGAATGGTATGCGTCCTTACGGTGGTCGGGGAGGAGCTAATGGGGGAGCAGCATGGTACGGTGCTTGGGGGCAGATGGGAGCTATGCCATATGGAACGGGTGCTGGCTGGGGAGATTGGTATGGTGCAGCAAATTCATTCTACAGTCAGCAGAATGGTTCGACTGCTTACGGAAGTGCATATGGAGCTGGTGGTATGTTATTATTTGCTTTTAGCATATGATATTCTAGTAAAACGTTTTAAAAATTATTTTTTAAGGAGCTGCATATGAATCGTACCAACAGGGTGCCGCTCGCCAAAATGGCAATTCAAATGGTCAGCGTTATCAACAGGCTGGTCAGCAACAGCAGCAATATTGAAAGCGGGCTGGTCCCGTTCACCAAATATAAAAACGTAAAAGTCCTCTGATTCCACCAAGCGGTTTGAATTTTTTTCTTCTTTCGGTTTCGGCAAATCGACTAAACTAAATTTATAGTTAGAATGGATTAGCATAGATCTAGAAATGCCCGCAAACTCATCTGTTTTATTTTTGTTTAGCATCTATCTAAAGTTGCTCCATTATCTAAGGTATTTTAGTTGAGTTGGTCATTGTCCATCTTATATTTTCCAATTTTCACATTCGTGTTGTATTTTTCCGAACACCCTATGTACATAACTGCATATCGCACCTAGCTCTGCATTCTTCTAACCGTATTAAGTAAAGTTCCATCACACTGTTTAGGTGTCCTAGTATTGGGTCGGTTAAATAATGGAGTTTAGTGTTATTTTAACATCTTTGTATGCTCTTATGTCAATAGTGAACAAGTTACTGGAGGTTGGTTCTCCCTTTGTAAGTGTCTACCGATCTTGTATTAGTCATCAATGGAAGACTTACTTAGTGCCACTCCTTATTCCTGCTCACGGTTCATAGTTGTTATCCTTTAAGATGCTCTTGAAATCTAAGCGGTAGTTTCGTTTGTTCACTCTAAGGAGTACCCCGTACTAATGCAAGCTGGACTGAGTTGTATCTTGTAACGGGGCAGTCTTGTTATGAACTGTTATGTCTTTGTATCTGATGAGCAGATACACTAATCTTATTGTTGTCGTTTGCCGCTTGTTAACCGAGTCTGCCTCGATGTTGTTTCGTAATCCGGTTGTATCGCGTACATGTAGGTGCTTGTGTGCGGCTTCCGTTTTTGTTGGTCTGTGTAGGTTATAAGTCCATGTATTACGATTAGATTATGAACCAACATGATGTTGATAAGTTGAAGAATAATAAATCTTTCGGAGGGCAAATTGTGTTATTGTTGTGTTACTGTAGTCGCAACTACACGTATCTGGTGTAGAATCGGTTGCGTATGTAAAGAGATAACCTTAGATCACGATGACATCATCATTGGATTCTTTTATGAATCGAGTGATATCTGTCATCACTGGAGACGGAAGGAATATTGTGGGGATGCTGAAGGTCTGTTTTTGTGGTATTACGCACAATATATGGGACTTGAAGCTGGTGGGCTTGGGTCTAGATTACAATTGGTATTTTAGGGTTTTGACCAACTAGTTAATGTGGTATTGGAAGATTCTCATGAACGGGTCTACTCAGAGACTCAAGGAGTTGAGCAAATCCCTCTCGGATTATACATCATTAGAGGAGATAACATGTGGGTTTATTGTGTGGCTATAATTAAAGTATAGATTGGGTGCTTATTCAGGAACATGATAATAAATGTAATGAAAGGTTGATAGTTTAATACAGAGATACAGTATCCTTTTTATTGCTGAAATGGCTAACTAGTTGTTAGAAATAATATTATTTATAGGCAATATTATATCTATATCTTAATAAGTTTGTTTAAATTTATTCTCTTTCTTAATTTCATTAAATCAATAGCGGAGAAAAGATAATTAGCTTCATTCATATCACAACGATGCCTAAAGTGGTGCAGATGACACTATTTATTTGTATCATTGATACAAAATATTAGGCAAATATGCTACACTTCTTATTTCTGTCTTATAATGATACATCGGTTTCTATTCATGTGGGCTAGTTTTTTATTCCGGGAATCCCCGCAATATCACGCCTTTCCACTTGTGCATCCACTTCGTGTAACCTCATTTGTGGTCATTTATAAGAGAATTGCAAAATAGAACTAAGCGTGCGTCACGCAATAGTCATTATGTTTATAAATCTGTTGAAGATGAAATGCACTTATATCATTTTAGGGATTTTTATTAATTCGTTTTTCAACGATTGTAGTTCTGAAATTTTAGGGATTGCTTTCTTAAAGTCTAATATGCCAAATTATTGTGGCTAAGCGATAGGACAGTTTTTAGTAATCAATACAAACTCGTTCATATGTATTTTGGTTGTAGCTGAACGTCAAAGTTAGAGTTTAACATTGTTTTAATAATACATTTAGATATCTTATGAGTTATGCAGTACTTACCATAATTTAGTTATTCTGTTGGATAAATGTTTTGAGTCACTGAGAATTATCAGTAGAAAACCTTAATGATTGAGAGTGGGCATTTGTCCAGCAGTTGCGAAGATTTAGCAGCGGTGTCCAATCGATTTTCGGGACCTGTTCTCCACCCCGCCTATATTTTCGTTGTCTCCCTTCTTTCTCTGGGATGCTCTCAGCGTTCATCACGTTATTTTCCATGGTTATCCTACTATGAAGAAAATGAAAGTATTTTGGTCACATAATGCATATTAAGGTTTAATGCTAAAAGTAAATATGTTAGAAGCCCAACTTATCAGATGAGGTTATCTCAACAGTTACATTTGGTGGAACCATATAATTCCTATACTCGTCTTTTCTAGTAAGTAATAGTGTGTTAGAAGTGTGCGATTTGAAATCTTATCTACTATGCAGATAAGTAAATATTTTCACTTGTTATCTTCATGCCCGGTATATTTTACTTAATCGATTTCCAGCGCCGTGATCGGTGAGATTGACGAGGAATTGGACAAACGTATCGATTTAGATAATGTGAAGGCTGCACCGTTAGGGGCTATTTGGATTCAGGGTTGATTTTCCTGATATGATTTCAATACATATGCTGTTATTTTATTTTAATTTTGTTTGTTTGGTTGGATTTTATTATATCCATAGATCTCTTAGCTATTTTTGGTAGTTGCTCTTAGCTGTTGTAATATTTATTAAATTTTTGGTTTTATTATTATCAATTCTATTATTAAACACCAGCAATATTGTTTTCTGTCAGTTTTCTCGTATATGAGCAGGTATATTTCCGGCTTTTATGTTACTCGATTTAATTACTTTATTTGCTTCGGCTATATACGAAAATGGTTTTAAAAAATTCTGTTCTAGACATTTGTTCAACTTTTGATGGTCAGACCGTGTGGTACTTCTGAATATATGGCATAAGGTACACAATGGCTAATGGAAATGTTTGCAAGGTTTGCACTTTTCAGTTGTTACCTGGATGTTGGTTACTATAATGTACCTATGCTTACAGTTGAATATGGATGATGACATCATTCGGGAGTTAGAAGAAACTGATTGGACTGTGGATCCTGCTGATGAGGTTTTTTTTAAACATTTCGCATTTGGTTTTTTGTAAAATAAAAGTGCAGAACATTTAGGAGGATGGGGATGCACACATAGTACAGAGAGGTGACAAGGAAGAAAGGGCTACTGATGGAAGGGTATGTCATTGCTTAATAGTCCTAGTATTTATATAAGATATATTTTGTTTAGGAAGATCAGTCCGATGACGACCTTGATTTCAATCTCGATGAACTAGAATGTGTAGATGAGGATGCTGATGAAGAAAAACGTGATAAGAAAGAGTCTGAATCCAGTGATGTACGGCGACATAGTGAGAGACGTGGAAACAGCTGTAAAAGTGACAAAATTCGTTTCGATAACAGTCGTGATCGAGATAAGGTAGCTTGTGTATAATATTGGACTGATTTTCCTAAACAAAATATATCTTATAGAAATACTAATATTTAGTAAGGATTCTTTTATTTCCTTAATTTAATTGTTTTAGTACTCAAATCGGCATCATCCATATCGATTATATGAGCGAGATGATCGGGAAAAACGAGGGAGATTCAATAAGTATCCCGATATGGATAGACAGAGGCGCATAAATTCACCTAGCCCTGGACGGGTGTGTTTGCCACTAATGTTTGAGAAAACTAGTTTCGTTACCTATCAAATTATTAAAATTTAACTAAATTCAGAGTAGAAGTAGAAGAGATCGTGATAGACGACGCAAAATAGAATATTTAAAAAAACGTGGTGCTCTTCGGGAAAAGGATCATGATATTCCTTTGGAAGATTTAGAGCTGGAAGAGGTTGATTGTTGTAAGTTAAAATTGTTTTTTGTGATAAATATTTATATTCTATATGCTAACTTTTTTAAAACGTGGATATCTTAGGTGACGATGATGATGATAGTGGTGAATTAATTTGTGAATCGACAGATGCTTCATCATTAACAAGTACACAAGAACCACGAAATGGGTACGTGTTTCCACCTATTATATTTTGTTATCGTTTTTTTTAACAAACTCAAACAAATAACCTATGTATACTTAATTCATTTTAATGAAAAAAGTATGTATTTATATGTATAACCTCACTCAAATTAGTACTACTTGCATTCCGATTCAAAATTACTGATTCCTCTTATTTTATCAAGTATTTGGGTTTGATTGTTTGTGTTCGGCTACAATTATATTATCTAATTGAATGAAATGATTTTGAGGCTGTCTTGTTTTCCTCTGCCTTTTAAGGGCAATGATCAGAAACGCTTTTGTAGCATTGATCTGCACTGATCTCTTTTGGCTTGCCGTTGAGGTGGTTCGTTTTAGACATGATGACGATATGGCCGATGCGTCGTTGGACTTTCCCGATCTCAGTGAGGAAATTGATGTTGAAGCCATGAGGCGAGCTGCCACCAATGCTCAGTCGGGTTATGCCTCTGCTGATGAAGTCGATGATAAAACGGACACAACTACATTATTGGACACTGCAGCAACCATGAAAAAACCGAGAAGCGACAGACGAGGACATGGAGGAGATCGTTGGAAGGAGACAATACGTGGCCTATGTGACGGTACTTCTAGGAGATCTCGTCATATCTTCTACAAACGGATTACAGTACCGGGCCATATGTTCAAGTGTATTAAACAGTTGATTTACCTGTTTAGACGATCATCGCCGAATGCCACTACGAAGAGTTCACGACAGCAGAAGAGACGTAGAACAGCGAAGATGGGCAAAGGAACGGAAACCATCTGTAGAGCGAAAAATTCTTTTAGATAAGCAATGTGGGACGAAAGTGCATGGGAACAGAGCTATCTTTGACGAAAAAATACCAATAAGTAGGAAGGATGATGAGATCCTTTCCGTTGAAGGTCCTCTGGCTCATGGCTGGTGTAATGTAGATAGTGAGGCCAAGGAGTCATTAAAACCTTTATCCCTAATTGATAATGACACCAGCGAGCTGAAAGCTCGATCTAGGTCGCCATTACCGAGGAAAACACTTACTTCTAACAATAAATGTGCTGGTATTACGACAGGGAAAGTGACGATTTCGAAGTCGTCTAGATTTTCTTTTCGAGAGAAATTGGATGATGGTCGTAAATGGCACAAAAAGTCACTTATGCCGAAGACACATCCATCATGTTCTCCTCCAATGGACCGACTAAAAACGTCAATGTCGAACCGTAGATCAGTGAAGGCGTCTCAAAGCGTAAAAGCAGGTGATGCTGGTTGGTATTATTGGTCTTGCTCAGTTATTCATTCGTTATCGTGATCTCTATAAGACGTTCGTAAGGACCGGAATATAACTTCCTTTAGCTCCTTCCGACTCTACGGCTGTTAGGATTCCTTCACTTTTGGATTTAAAGCTACTTCAGCCGCATAGCCTGTCATCTTCACCACTTAAAGGGGATTCATCAGGAAAGGAATCATCTGAAGGCTTCAACCATGTTTTAATAACTTCATCTTTACCAAATCGAACAAAAAAAGATCGTATTGTATATGATGAGCACCTTCCACCATCCACTAGTAAGGGTGGAGGGACTCTGTTTGTAAGCAAGCCTCAGAGGAGTCAATATCGGCTTAACTTCGATATATCTCCACCAACAAGGGAACAATTAAGAGAATATGTTGTACGTTTGGACAAAGTAGACCTGTCAGCTAGGTCTAAATCAGGTGGGCGATTGTAATGTTTGCACATGCTACATGTGATTCATTCTATACTGTTAAGCCTATATTCGCTTTCTTGTTACCTTCTATTTATGCGCGAATTAATTACCGCTTTCGATTCCGCGTTGTCTTTAAGAAATACTATCGTGTAATATTTTATAGGAAGATCGCAAGATGCGGGCCAAATATGGTCAAAACAGAGACGTCGTGTGACGCATGAGATTACATCAAAGGAAGATCAGCAAGGTGAACAAATACATATGAGACATACGGATCGAAAGTGACTTAGATGAATTAATTTATGTACTAGAGGCATTGTCTAAACTTCAACCTGATATGAATTTTTTAGTTCATATATAATACGTTTTATTTTTTAGACATGTCTTAAGCTTATTACTGATCCATATTGGTTGGCCATTTATTCAAGTTTTTTTTTTGATAATTATAATTGGGATAAGAATTTTGGTACTAGTTTTCTTAACTTTAATATAATTGTATATAACCTGTTATTCTGGGTTTTTTTTTGACTTTTTCGTTTTATAGGATGTAGGCTATGTTCATGTTAAGCGAATAAATTTTTGTCATGTTTTCTAATTGAAATATTACTGAATATGCAGTTTATGCCGACATTTTTTCATATGTAGTCGATTTTCAAATATAATATCAACGGAATGATTCGATTTGTTGCTTATTTCGTTTGTATGGCGCCACAGATGTAGGTGGGCGATTTTGGATAATATAGGATCCCGTTAAATCCTGTATTTGTCATGCCTATGATGGTTGGATAGGATATGCCATTTACTTCAGTGAAGAACTTGGTTTACGTTGCTACACCATTGTTTCTTTTATGTTGATAGAATATTAATAAGCTAAATTCATTATATAGATAGTATAGGCACTGGACTTTCTGGTTTTAATATGGCTGAGATAAACGAGCGAGCTTCTACATCGTCCCCACCAGAGCCACTAGTACCTAGTCCTGGACCTGAAATTCGCCAACTTGCTGATACTATGTATGACAAAGTCGGCTCATTCCTTCAAGCACAAATGCAAAGTTAGTTTTATAGTGCATCCTATAATTATATACATTTTAAAATATATTTAGACACTATCGATGAATATAAGCTGTTGGAAAACATGAACTTAGCTACAGCTCAACGATATGTTGATATGAAAGTCGTTGCTGAGAAAGTAGCGAATAAGCTCACCTACCTTAATGATAAGTGTGAGTATTTAAAAATCTAATTATTGCAAATTAATATAAACAAATATTATAAAATGTGAAATTCCTATACACTGAAAAAAGTAGTTTTGGTGGCTAATAAGTTGATTTATTTTAATTCACTTTAGAAATTTATCATTCTTGATTAATCTTGTCGCGTTTATGACCGCTAACAGTAAATTAACTGAAGCTAATTATTTTGGTTATTCAAAACAGTATTATGATAGAAATGAGATATACTTCCATATTTAAGTATTGACAGCTAAATAGAAATATAATTGTTGTTTAATATAGCTTCTTTATTCTGTTGCATAAATGAAAAATTGTAGGACTTTCAAAACATTTTTTCTAGATGATTCATTACGCCCTTATCTGCAACAAATTGACGAAATGGATGAAAGTACTAGACGACTAGAGGAAGCTGCAAATCTGCTTGATCAATATGTATCTGGCTTGGGTAATTTCTTATTTGTTACTAAAAGATTTAACTAAACTTTGACTTTTTCAAACACTTATACTTGAATAAAGTATATTGCTCTACTACGTCTTTAGAAGCCAAGCTCCAGTCGATTCGCGAAGCTGGAAGTCAGTGATTTTGGAAACCAGGATATCGTATAAGCTTTCAATATTTATTAGTTTTTATGCCAAATATTCGTTTTTCAAGGTTTAACACTATATCTCTACTATATAATCTTCTTCATTATTCTTGGTATTAAAATGTGATATATCTTCTTTAGATGAATCTAGCAATCACATTTTCATTTATCCGTTTTAGTATTTTAACTATTATATTCCTACTGAATACTACTATATTAATATATTCGTATGAAACTCCTGAACAAATTATACTTTCTTGTTCTGATTATAAGGCAAATAATTCTCACAACTGCGTTTTTTTTTGTTTTAGAAATCGAAAACACGTCTGATTGAGCTAGATGTAATCCACCAGTTCGATGTTAGTTCAACCGATTTAAGCACTTTACTCGTGTTTCAGACATTTAGAATATTTTGAAATTAGTTATTTGTGGTTGCTACTAATGTTGAGTACTTTGAGCAAATAAGAACTACGTCGCATATGATTTCTAAATTGCGAGGAGAAATTAAACAATAATGCCCACTCAGTTATACGTTTTATTTCCTTCGAACATCGGTTTAAGTAAGTGAAACAAGATAACCATAATCACCTACCTTACTTCTCTAGATAAAA
The DNA here is from genome assembly GCA_020740425.3 of Heterorhabditis indica. NCBI lineage: Eukaryota > Metazoa > Nematoda > Chromadorea > Rhabditida > Heterorhabditidae > Heterorhabditis > Heterorhabditis indica. Next base: position 58,773 of record JAJAVP010000161.1, read on the forward strand.
TAGTAATTAAATGTGAAAATTTGATAGATGCCGATATTGTATATTAGTAGCAGAACTTAAGAACTTCACGATTCCAGCCAATAGGGTTATCCATTAAGCCCTTAAACTACATTATGTCTTAAGGAATCCAATAGTTGTTTTAAACCTTTTTTATGGTAGAAGTCAAGTTAATAAATAAATTATACGATGTATAGGTATGTAATAGACATTTACGTTTTGAGTGGGTTTCACACTGCTTTTAAAAGTGGTAACCCACCCGTGTTTTATGTATATAACTACTTTTAAAATGGAAATATTTGCTCACTATGTTAATAGTGGAAGTAATTTTGCTCATGAAATCAGTGGATAGATTCTTTTAATTATGAAACAACTATTTACTATAACTACTGTAAATAAACATTTTAGTATAATGCAATAACGGTGAAACATGCTAAGGGGCAAACTAAGTATTAATTTAAATTGCCGCGGAAATTAAATCGCTAAAAAATGGAAATATAGTTATTTAGTATTAATCCTTACTTCCAAGGCCGACCTAGCCTTGAGTTGTTTTCAGTCCCTGTTATTTGTAGTTTCTGTTTCTAGTAATAAGTGCTTCTTCGTGTTTAAACTGGATATTGCTTTTGTTAAGCAAGTTTGCATTGAGTATGTGTATTCTGTTGTAAATTTAATTGCTTTTAATGTTTGATGTAGAATATTAGTGAAGATTATGTGAGCATTACCCATGCTATCTGGAGATTATTCTGTAGAGTGGCGTATTACGCAGATTATATTTTTCGTGTTACAAATAATTCATCTTGATAATTCTAAAGTAAGGATATATATCGATTAGTGTTTAGACAATAGCATTAATATTTTGATGAGAAAGAGCAAGTTGGAAATCTCATGTGAATAAAGTGCGTGAGATTATACGATGTGGCGAACATGTTGATGTCTATTAATTATTTTGCGCTCTACCATATATCTAAAATATCTAAACAGCTATCTGGATATTTGGGAATTTATCCTAGGAGATTGATGTATTTGGATTATTTACCCTTCGGTATATCAGATGGACAGTTCATCATCGTGGATACTGAAATTATTTAATAGTAAGTGCAACTCAACAATGATTTACAGTTTTGACTAACAAATGTTTTATGTTCCACCTATTTGCCTTATTTTATGGTTTATTTATAAAATTATTTTCCCTAATTTAGCGTAAGATCATGAAGAGAAATAATTGCAAGTAAATGACGTAACTTGGAGATTATTCTTCGTGTTTGATTGTTTCCTATGGCTACTGCGTCCATCAAGTGAGTTTAATTTGGTGAAAATATATTGAATATTGGGAATATAGTATATTCTCCTATTTGATTTTGAAACTTATCTTCCTGTATGGTTGAGTTTGAAATCGGATTATAAGTTCAATGTGCCTAAAATGGTCTAGCTGTAAATAAATATGTATGGGTGTAATATGCTTATTATAGTACTATACTTGCAGCAGAAAATTATTCTACCATGAAAACCAGAAGAGTCATGCAAAGTAGGATCAAGAAACAATAGGTATGTAAATTGGGAATTAGAACCACTAGACCTTTCGATGTTCTTTTTTTTGGTCATATCTTTGTGGTTATAGGTTGTTTTAATGAGTTGTGACCACTTTTATCATTGTTAGAATTTTTGAAATGCCACTTATGATTGTAAATGACTTCCAATTAACTATATCGTGCCTATAACTTTTCCTATATCTATTTATCTATTCCATTGCTACATAATAACTACAAAATGTGAATTATTTGGCGTAGTAATTCCTTTGTACTCCGTGAAAAGCAATTTTACTGTTTTTACGGTGTCCGTGGCGCAGCTGGTCCCATTTTTTGCTTTGCTCTGTCTTTTTCTCGACAGCTTTCGTCCACCTGAGACTCCTACAAACGGCTTACTTCTTGCGTGATGCTCTCATCCTAAGTTCATAATAAAGCTTTCACATAATCTAGTAATGACCTTTTTCGAATTTAAGAAAACTTAGTATCGTATATATGTGGACTAAGTTTGAACTTTTAAAAAAGTTTAAGATTATAAAATGGAACTATTTTTTACCCGTACTATTTCTTAATTTGGTGTATAAATTATCCAATCATTTTCCACCACTCTTCATTTCCCTCTCCATCCCACTCTGACCTCATACTCCTCTTCTGTTTACCACTGTACTCGCTATTATTTGCTCATAGCAAGAACCTTAGTAGTGGCCACTCTATCACGGAGCCATTGCTTGCGTCTCATTGTTTTATTGCACTATCAATCCTCTCTCAAACATGTTTTATTATTGATAACCATATTATTAAGAGAACAATCACTAATATTAAAAGGATGCAGTGCTTATAAATCAGTGAATGTATTTTTAATTTTTAGATAAAAATAATCCAAATTAAAATTCTAATGCGCGGTAAAGAACTGTGTTTTTTATATCTTGTAATATTTTCGCTATACTACTTTCTGCTGTTCTGCACTTTCAAATACTCGAATATCGGCAAGCAACTAAATAAACAATACGAAGTGATATGATGGTATCTGAGCTAGAACAATTAATTTTTGTTTGATTGATTTTCTAAGGGTCTGCTTTGTGATTTAAAGAAAAAATATTAGTCATTCGGCTTCCTCAAATTAATATAGCTTACTGGTGAACAATCGAAAGAAGGCCAAAATAATGGAGATAAAACTTGTTTTGGAGTTTAGGCTTTAGCTGTATATCTCAGAATGTGCTAGAGGATTAAACGAGAAACTGACATTTCCCATGCGGGTTTTTGGAAGATAATCTACAACCTAGCTCAGTCTCATCTCTGTAGTCTTATCTTTTAGTGTATTATTATAGTCATAATAAGGAAATTGATAAGAAAAATGTTTAAAGATGGTAGAAGCTAAGGAAAGAAGAGATACAGTGTAAAGAAAAAGGAAGAATAAAATTTGGAAATGGCTATAGGTTTATGCTAAAGAAAAAGCAGTGAGTTGTAAAAAAATATGACGAGAGAAGATAGGTTAAGTTAGCTAAAGGAGATATAAAAATGTTATTGTTCCAAATTTGCTCCGTAAAAATTATATCATGAGTGATATTGTTTTGCGACTCTCTTTGTAAAAGTTAGCTTTGGTTTAATTTACAAAAAGTCGTTGATATATAGTTTTCTAAAACTATTTGTTTTAAAATAGCCATATATTATTATGTTCTAGTTATTTTTTAATGGTACTTCTTTATAGATAACAGCGTTTTGTTCAATACTAATTCGATTTGGTTAATCTCTTATGAACGTCCAATTCACTGTTACCTGTCACTGTTTTGATTTTAATAGTGCTATAAAGCTAGTTCCATAATTCATATTCACGATGAAGTTCCAGTGGATCGGAACGTTCATATTTATTTATGTAGTTTTTAAAACAATTGGGTAATGCTATTTAAATAAAATCACATGGGTTGATTTTGTTTACAGTAATTAGGTATTCCACTCCATGCAGTATTCTTTCTTAGCTTGTTTCATTTCAATACTGCGTATATAAAAATCTTAGCATTAGAGCTATCAGGCACATTATTAAAGAGAACAAAGCTTTTTGGTAATAATACGATAAATGATTATTTCCTCATACTATAAAATATTGGTCTTCATTAGGTACCTTTGTCTTTCATTGACATGTTGATCAGGATTTATGCGGTTATTAGTAGTGGGAACTATAGACTACAAAATATAAGGTTGGATAGGTATAGATTTTAACAGAAAGGGGCACTATTAGCGGATTGAATTTGTCATAATATAACGTTCTCGTTACAGTGCAGTTTCTTTGACATCCAAGTGACATGAGTCTACGATATCAGTATTGCCTAGTATGAACATAAATTGACTGAAAGACTATTTATTTGACAAGCATAATATACAGGACGCTTTAGTCTATGTAATAGTTATAAAGACGGTCGCATGCATAAGCTGCTTAAATTTTTTCTTAAAATTTAACGTTAGATAACGTGATTCTGGCCTTTTTATATCAGGATACACATCCGCTTTGAAGATTAGGTATTGAGAGAAGATTTCGATCGGAATATTTGATTAAGAGAGTAGTTACACTATTAGGTTGTTATCCATGCTTATAAAAAGAATGGATATTGAATTTAGAGATTCTGGTGTTGTTAATCATGGTTTACTCTTTGTTCCCTGATTGTCTTCAAATTACTTTTCGATTTTATTTCATCATGTCCTCTTGTCGTAGTCTTTTAAGATAGCCTTCATAGTATAGCAACTTGCACTTAGCCCCTTGTCCGCGGGGGCCGCGGCTGAAAACAAAGTTTGCCGATAAAATACGGCTGTAGTACATATAAATCTTCTCAAGGCTCTTTAAAGATTTTTTGCTATTATTTTATTATTGCTGACCTAAGATTTATCTTTTAAGTAAAATTATACTACTTTTCTGGAAAGTGGAAACATTAACTAGAATTGTGAGTGGCTTAAATCACTTTTTCATCGTTAATCCTCGCGTGTAGCTAAACTATTTCTTGGATTAAACCATCTGACTCGGGAAAGGTTATTAATAACATGATTTCTTTAGAAAAGGGGTGTACGAAAGTGAAATTGTTGTAATGAAAAGGGAAGTAGGTTAAAAGCGAGTTTAGAAAAATGTCTCTGCTTCTGTAATGGCGCCACATCGTTTGTTATCAGAACGTAGAATTATTGAGATAAGAAATATTTCATCTTCGATAAGATGAACTTCTCGAAATTCATTGTATTTTGCTGAGATGTTTTAATAAGTTATAAATTTTTGCAAGTAATTTTCCATGGAAATTTTAAAGAATTATTTAGTAAACCTATAGATATGTCAACTTTGGCACTAAAAATATTGATTTAGAATATTTTCCAATTCAGATTTTATCTTTTATTCTCCATGTATATCAGACTGTTTTTATATACAGGCTTCAATTTATTTCTCTTCGTATTACGTATTGCAGCATACGTATAATCATTCATAACCAGTTCTTCTATTCATCCTATCACTGTTCATCTCAGTTATGACACGTTGGGTTTATGACATTCGGCAGATGTGGGAAGTTGCAGTTGGGAATAGAGATGCATTTAGACGGCTAACTATCAGTATTCTATTATTACCGAATCCTTTGCTCTTTTGTGATTCCTCTATCTAATGTTATACTTTGATATGCTATAACAAAGGATTTGGAAAACATTTCATTATTCTAGTTAGGTTTCCCTCAATATGGAACTTGATTTATCTGTACTTTAGTAGTCCCATGCTATAAATCTCTCAATCAGTGTCATATTGTTTATGGTCTCACGTTTTTCCTCTTTCGTATAGGCCATTCGTCCACTACAACGATTCTCTTTGCAACTATAGTGTAATTGCGCTGATTTTCATGTCTACTGTGCAATTATTAAAAGACGGAGAAAATTAGAGGATGAGAAATGTTATTGAGGAACTTATTCTCATTTAAAATATCGTTTCTTAAATTATATTTGCTTCGAGCTTTTGGGCATATCTAATTTATGCCTTTATATTTCTCCCTTTCTCTTCTCCATTCTATTTTGCATCAATTTCATTTTTCAACCCTTTGGTCTTCATTTTTCTGTTCATCTCCGTTCGTTGAAGAGTAGCTGGCCTTTATTGACCTTACACAGGCGCAGTCATTTGTTATATTTGCTTACAAATCCTCGTGTGCGAACCCTATCACAGTGCGATAATCCGCGTTGTGAGACCATTTTTCACTTTATTGCAAAGATGCAAATATTATTAGGTTTAAATTAATGTCTTCTCTCTTCTCTCTAGCGCTAGATTTTATTTTATTCCAATGGTTTCTTATGCACAGTACATAGTAATCAAGTTGCATCACACATTTTTCTAAATAATAAAAAGAGATAGGAAATACCAAGTTCCTCTTTATTCTTCGATCTTTTCCCAATCAACAAGTTTCTCGTATGGCTTAGCGCGACGACTGGGCTAATAGGGAGAGGACAAAGAATGGCAGGTGCCTCAGACGACGGCATCTGGCACCAAGGGCGCTCAGTCATTCAAGTTGCGTCATCTATTTCTTTTCCTAGTTCCCACATTTTTATGTACTATATATTTCAATTATCAAAGATTTTGTGGTGCTGTGATTATTTTTAATGGTTTCTAAATGCTATTTGGGTGTTTAAATCTTGAATTGAGTATTTTTGCATTAATTTATGTTGGGTTTATGACATATCTCTTTATAGTTAAAAAAAGAACTAACATAATATTTTTTCTTTCTTCACTCTTTCTTTTTCTTACACCGATTCATCCCTTTCCCTAGTTTCCGCTTTTTCATCACATACTTCGCCCATTTGTCTCGTATTCATATTAAGCAATGTAATGACTTATTTGGAAGGCTGAATTATATATCAGCCATTTTATCTTTTTACTTGGTGGTATAATTAAGAATGTTACTAGTTTTTATGAAGATTGCACTATCAATATCATTTCTGTCTTCGTTTCTTTCTCGTTACTACCTCACATCTCATTTTTGTGGTAGAAATTCTCCTGTCAGGTTTGTTCCCGAATTTATTTTCTATTTGATAAGATTTTCTTTATTGAAAGTGTACTCTAACTAGTCATTCATGAAGCCTTTGACTGGACGCCAATCAGTCGGTTGTTTCAATCTTTTCTGATAGGGTCTTTGATATGTCTGTTGTATATTGTCTGCACTTTCCCGTTTATTTCATATACAATATGTAATGCTATACAGGAGAATATTATTATTTTTAACCTCATTTAAGAAAGTCCATTTTATAATTAATTGAAATGTTTACACCCATTGCAAATGTTTAAGTAGTACACATGTATGTCATGTCTCTGTCTAGATAGAGATTTTATCTTGCACGTTCTAAAGTGTGGGAGGTCCACTGCTAACGTTTGTTTCGTGTAGTGTTACAACTGACCACTGGAGCTGATCAATATCTGCTCTGATTTTATCAACCCTTGCGTTCGCGCTCTGTTCGCAACGTCATGTCATTTACATAGTACTACAAAATTGCTACAGAGCCTTGAGTGATACGTATAGTTTATCAGTCTTTGACGTTTAGTGGTATTAGCATGGAAGAGTACTTAATATTTTGATCAACAATTTTATATTTTTAAAGAATTCCTCGTAGATAGCAGTTATCTTATATATTATGAAGAATTCATGGATTATTTGTAGTTCTTAATGTATCATCAAGTGTATAGCGCGAACAGCAAGTTTTCTGATAAATGGAGCATCTGATTATTCATAGCTCGTTCCAGTCGGCACTTCCTACAATACTAATCGCTCTGGTTGATCCTTCATTCAAAAGTCTCATTTTTATTTTTGCTCATAAATTTTTATCTTTGATGACCTTCACTGGAGTCATTCTGTTGTTTCAAATCCAAAAAAATCTAATTCTTTCATACCTCAGTATTTCATATCCTATAGTGTTATGATTTTCTATGGTCTAGGTTTTGTATTTCTATCCATAGTTATATTTCTAAGTTTTAATGATTCATTAATTCTTAAAATATCAATCTATGCATTTTAGGGTTATTTCTTTTTCTTGATGAAATCTAATATGCTATAAGCCCAACCACTCGTTGTAAAGACCAAGGATTACTCTGTAATCTTTTATGCATGTTATGCCCAGTTATGACCTCTTCTTAGACTGTTTGCTAAGTCCTGACCTTACTATATGAATATTAAACTGAGTATCTCTTAAGTATGCTTATGTACTTTTGAATACTTTGTTATTCTTCACCACCTACGAATCGCATTTTTATGTAGCAATATAATTGTTTGACTTTCCAAATATTTAATTGGAGAACAAATTGACCAAATTGGTGGAATAGAGCTAACAGCTAAAGTGAGAAACGATTTGAAAAGATGCACGGAACATTAATTTCATGTTGTAAATATGAAGGATACAATTGTGCGACTAAGATATTTGCTAAAGAAATCGTTAATTGATCACTGAAGGCCCTGCGTTTTACCCTGTATTCTCAGTTTTCTCCTTTCAGATCGTTTCGTTAATGTTTTTGTTCGGTAAAGACGGCTTCCCGCAAATCAGGCATGTTCCCATATCATTTGCAGGTTTATTGTTTTATTGACACCAATTATAACTAACAATTAACATTCCGTACAGTGTGAGAAAACATGTGTTTTGAGGAGTGAATTCATCTACCTCGCCGTTTTCTGGTTGAATTTTGTAATGAATTCTAACAACTTACGCGGTCATCATTAGGAATTTATGCCATGTTGATAACAGTGCTGTGAATTTAAATATTTTATATAGAAGACATCAGCTAAAATATGTTGTATTATTATCTATTATTTCTAATTTTCTTTTCGTTCACTAACAATTGTTGCTTTTCTTTTACCGTTTTATTATGGTACGCGTTCTCAATAGTCACATACTATGTTGATTCCTTTTTCACCTGATTACCATTTACCTCTTAATTGTAGATGCTTAAAATAGTGGCAGCAATCTTATTTCCGTGATTTCTCTTTAAAGACCAAGTGAGGATGTTATGTAATATAGGCTTATTATTTCAATATCTTAGCACATGATACCGAGAAGTGACGCTTACATTGTTGTCTCAAGCTTCATTTTTTCACTAGGCTTAGAATAACAGTTGTGAATCACAGTATTCTGCCGTCAATCAGTCGATAGACTAAAAAAAAAGGTCGGCTGACCAGAAGCATGATCAAACGTATACAATCATAATATATATTATCTAAACAGTTATGAGCTTAGTCATGCATACTTACTGACCAGTAGTTTTATTGAAATAGTGCTGAAGCAAAAATTATCTACGACATGATTTGTGTATTTTTTGCGTCAGTTGTGCTTTCGGGAGGATATCCCTCAACTTGACCACGATACTCAACCTCTGTTTCGAGAGATATATAGTTTTAGATTATGTCCTACGCGTGTTTCAGCATTTCTCAATCCCTTTATTGTGCCTTTTTCCAGGTCAATACAAGTTTTTAGCTATCATCCATCTCCAACATAAGAAGTGATTAATGCAGGGATTACTTTCCTGCTAATAATAACTAGAGCATTTTCGAGCAAATCTCTCCCGATAATGATTCTTACTATTAATAAGTTCTGTCGTAGAGCCGCGGTTTTTCGATTTAAAAAATTTCTGCTATCTTTAGACAGACAGTCTCAGCAGGTACACATCTGTCTCCGTCTATCTCTTATGTATTTGTATCTTTGGCTTATAGTCGCTACATTTTCCCATGTTTTCATGTATTTCTCACGCCGCCATTTACTATATTTTCTTGCCACATTAGCGACCAAATCGATTTGAAGATGATATTATTGACTTTCCTGTACTTGTTTCGAACCAATACTTCTCATACTTTCCGTAAATTTCCACACGTTTGCCCATTCCATTATCATCGATAAATTTATATGTAAAGAACAACATTTAAGGACTTTTATTTCTATTTAAGCACAATACCTTATCTTCTCCTTGATAGTATAGTGAATCTAATGTAACCTAAAATATACAGCTTATAGCAGTTATAAATTATATTTCCTGGTGTCAGCTTACGCTGACAACTGAAAGTCCTGCATCTCTGATCATAGCATATAAGCGGTTATCGTCTCTTCATACTATGGATTGCCATTAATTGATCATTCACTTCCTCCTCCCCTTTCACTCGTCGACTGCAAATGTTCCTTCGTTGATCGATCCCCGGTCTGCGCTCCAATCGCAAAACAGATTTATTGCTTGTTCGCCGTTATGTTGTTACTTATTAACTAAACAATCACAATACCATCGTCCTAGTTACAATGAACTTCAAGGGATTCAACTTCAAACCAAAGGTCTCATCGCTCTCATATTTTCTATATCTGCCTCTTCACTTTAGCATCTCTTTTATTCTTTTATTTCTAATTGCATTATTTTCACCTTGATACTTAAAGTATTTATATGCAGGAATTGGTTGTCTAATATTTCAGTATCATCTCCTTTGGTAGACACCATCCTAGTTCATAGTTGTTTTATTTGGTGGCTCAGCTTCCAACGAAAGCTAGGCGATCAAAGGTAGGCAATTTAATCTTATGTATATACATTAAATGCATAATTGTTACAAATACTGAGTCTTAGAAGCTCTAAAATTTAAAATTGAATACAATTACAGAAGTTATGCGGTGGCGCTGTCCAGTGCTGCCGTCCTTGTGATTCTTTGAGGCATGCGCGTCGGCCGGCCGTGGGCCCTTCTAGCCGGTTCTTTGCTCCTTGGTGCCCTTTTAGCTACACTTCTTTTAGCCTTGCATCGATCCTTCTCAGCGACAAAACATAGTTATCCTTTCTATAATGATGTTAAGCCCTTGTCCCGGGCCAAGTATTCAGGTATTTCTATCTCTGTTTCCATTTTTTCAGTTTTTTTTGACTTGTCGATTTTTCAACAAGTGTTAATTCTCGGCGTGTCTTTGGTTACTGTTTATCTAGTCGGTCCGCCTGCATACCTATCATAGTGGCGTAGGTCCATTCCGGAGATGAGGTATAAATAAACGAACTCCCCAAACAAATACAGGCTGTTATATGGGACGAGACTATCGTGCCTTTTAAATTAATCGCTTCACCTCCTTATAATCGTTCTCTGTTCTCTTATAAAGCATAATTACAGTGTCGGTATGCTCTTTGACACCCTCATTAACTCTCATTTGCATAATTCGGATACATAGATGCAATCATTGACCCTAAGAGTATACATTATATAATCTAGGGACCTTTTTTGCTATTTGTTCTATGTAAAAATTGATTCTCTTCAATCAGACAGCAGTATTTAAATCCAATGCAATAAGCGTCATTTTTTATATCATCCTCATGAGACTAAAGATGTTAACAACACTCATATCATAAAATTAATTTGCATATAACTAGCCAATTATTATAACATCCATAAAATGTCGAATGACCTTCTTGCGCGTTTTTCTAGTTGATCATTGCAGAGAGGATGAGGTCATTTGAGAAAATGGAGAGTATTAGTTCACTAACATCTAATAAGTTTATTTTCATTGAAGTTATTGAATCAATTCCCATATAGAGAAAAAAAATCAAGAAGGCTACTAAAATATGTATATTCTGAAAAATTTACACTAATTCTAGTATTAAACACTTCACAGAGTGAGGACCCAGATCTGCTTAGTGACAACTGTTAATTAGCATTTCTTCTTTTGCTGTGAGCAAAAATTAGCCATAAATTATTCACTGTATTATATTTTATGTAATAAATGGGATGAGATGAAATGTATTTTATGATCTCTATTAATATTTTAGATTCATAAGATGAGTTAAGAAATTGATACAATGGGAAACGTAGTTCAGTTATGGATATTAATCGAGGACATTTTCATGTATTTTTGAATTTCACCTGTTAAAACTGAAATCAAATCTTGAAGTTACCGTTCAATTTATTCGCTACTTCAGTAACAATATAGCTTAAATTACTCTTATGATTTAAATTTGTATGCATACTTGAAGTCATTATTTATTGTAGGGTTGCCCGCATCAGAAGGCTGGTTGTTCAACGTGGACCGACACATCGTGCGCCGACGACGATGTGCTTCAGGCGAAAGGCGCATTGACGGTGTTCGGGGAGTTGCACGCAACTGTGGAAGAGCGTGTCATCTACGTTTACAATCGCGTGAAAAGAGCTATTATATCCATTTGCATAGATGGCAACAAATGCCCATACCTCATAATAAGTTAGTTATTAGAATTAAACGATAACAAACATGAGTAGGACAAATTTACATTTAAGACATAACATTTTTGTGTTACAGAACACTTCCAATCGTGGAGAACAGGCAGATGGTGCCACTTGTCCAGTACCTGGACAGTAACACAAGTTCAAGAGCGCGACTTTCCAATGCAGCAGCGGACTGCATATATCGTGCACGAGTCGTTGGAGCCCATGAGTACAGTATTGTCAACCTTTGCGATAGCACTAATGGACTGGCGAGTTTTTTCTGTTCTTGTTAGGAGATGATTTCTTGTCAATCAATGAGTTCTCTGAAATTTTTTCTAGGGTTAATAATTTTTCAAATAGAATGACAAGTGACTGGCTCTCTAATTGTCCAGTCCTCTAATTTACCATAAGCATATCTCCAATTTATCATAAAATGAATTTTAAACAATTTTATGGAAGGGACATTGCCAGTAATTGATTTTGACGTACTTCTACATTATTTAGTTCCAAATTTACTAATAAGAAGATTTTATGCTTACTCTCACTTTCGTATCATTTAAAAATTATTTAAATCTACAAACCGTCACTCCATACTCCATTTATACACTTTATTAATGTAGTATTGAGCATTAATAATGTCTAATACCCCGCAACAGTCATTTTTAAAAAATAACTTTATGGTAGACCTTCTGGTAAACTTTATTCTAACAAGAGCTATGTCAACCAATATTAGTTTTGGTAAAGGTCACCCATACTTGGTTTGACATTTATTTCTCCCATGTCAACATATATGAGTTGAGGAAGTCATTGTTTTAAATGTATCACCACTCTCACAAACCATCGGCTTTACTAATAATTTTTCTAAAACTCACTTGTAAACACATGGTAAATATTGTTCACTCTATGTTATAAATGATAATACAATCTGATGATTAGCTTATCTAAATAGTAAAATATGACTTGAATGCACTATAAGGAATCGTTGCTAATTGAGTTATAAACAGTAGCGAAAGTATGTTTAATTTGTAAGGACTTGTAAGATAAAAGAAACAAGTGGGAATATTTCAATATTATAGAGATACATATTCATCCATTTGTCTTCTCTTTTTAACCGACCATATGGCTATGATGCAACTTTACACCATTCGTCTAATCATTTTCGTATTGAAACAACTAGTTGAACAGGGGATTTACAGGAATAAGTATAGGAACAGTCATAAGGAGGGAAATAGAAAACAAAAGGGGATTAGTAAAGAAACCAATTTTAAATTAGTTTTAGTATGGTATGCTTGCGATGCCAGACGGTGTCTACAGTGTGGAACCACTTCAGGAAACAGGGAATGAGAAACTCGGTAATGGAATCAATAATTATTGGAGAAGAGAATGAAAGAGGGATAAATTATGCTAATATGTAGGTGCTTTAACCAGGTCATTCTCGACATCGACCGCATTTGGTGCACTATTTTCGATCTCAGTCTTTCTACGCCTTCGACCATAATAATGGTACAACTGATTTGCACTCAGTTAGTGAAGATGAATATGTCGGTATGCATTGGGAGGATATCCATGGTAAGAAACTGTTGTCATCATCTTCTAGTTTTTAAAATTTAATTTTAATTGCCATGGTTTTGTTTGCTGTTATTATGACAGCTCAACATATTTATGACATTTAGTACGTTTCGATTGATAATACTCTGATTTATATGATTTTTCTTTATCCATTCTAGACTTTACAAAGCTCTGATAATTCAGCGATTACTCTAGTTTACTTTTTTCTGTTTCCGTTCACTCTAATCCAGATTACCAGTCGAGAAATAAAGACATTTTGTCCACAATCTCTTTTGCGTCTTATCGTTGTATTGTCTTACAAGTTTCTCCGTTTTCGCTCACTTCGCGATCTCTGTTGTCTCAAAAGTGCTTTCTTTTTTCCCGCATTCCCGTCCATGCTTAGACAGTGTTAGGGGAAATTCCATACCCTTGTGGTGGGCGGCAGAAGTATTGCAAAATCAACTATGGAATATTATTGATTGAGACATACAAATTTTTACTACAACTCCCACTACTGTGTTAGTGGTATAAAGCTTGAAATAGTGTTATTTCTCAATAAAATAAATATTTTCTCATAAACATCATGAAAAAAGATGATATCCGTCTATTTATATCCTTTTCTAATCTAAATCGTCAATGGTAGATTTTTGATTTTAATGTGTATATATTTATAGTATTAAATTGATTTGTAATATAAAGATAAGACGAAAGTGTGAGGTATCTCCCATCTATATAGATTTCGTATTTCTAATTTTTCCAACTTGACCGCAAAACTCCTAAATAGTTATGCCATTTGTAAAGGAAAGGTTAAGACATTTAAGTCGTGATTACATTTGAAATATAATGAGCAATAACTGGTTTAAAATATTACCTGTATCGGAAGTTAAGATTGGAAGTCGTGTTAATAAGATAATCTTATCAAGGCGAGACCTATAGAAAAATGAGCTGATATGTTATGTAAAGAATCATAAATATACGATTTTTTGCACTTTTTTTTAGATCGGAAAACTCGTTCACGAAGATCAGCAAATTCTTGGGACCACTATGTTGAGGTATTTGAAACAAATATTAAAATCTCGAAATATACGTTATAGGATTTTGTTTTAAAATAAACTTTCAGGTATTGGTGGTTGCAGATTCAAAAATGCATGAATATCATGGTTACAATCTCGAGGCATACATACTCACACTATTTTCCACTGTATGTTTAACTATAGAAGTGAAAAACTAACTAGTTGTGTTAGAAATTGACTATTTATTTCAGGTAGCATCAATATATCGTCATCAATCACTTCGTGCCTCTATAAATGTTATTGTTGTTAAAATAATTATTTTAAAGCATGAAAATGTGAGTCTGAATAATATAGTAATGAATATATAAAGAATCCAAATAAAATTACCTCGGAAGGCAAAAACGAGGAATATTAGTTATTTTCTAAAGCATTATTTTAGGCTGGACCACACGTCTCTTCAAATGCTCAAGATACATTACAGCAATTTTGTCGATGGCAACAGCTATATAATGACAGAAACGATGACAGTCCAAACCACCACGATGTCGCTATCCTACTCACTAGGGGAGATATTTGCAGGTTGGTGAGCTTGATACATTCCGAACGTATTCTTGTTTTACTTTGAATATAGAAAAATATTTCCATAAAGAACACTTTTAGGGCTCCAGGGAAATGTGATACTTTGGGTCTGGCTGAATTGGGGACTATGTGTGATGGTCAGAAGAGCTGTGCTATTATTGAGGATAATGGACTGAGTGCCGCATTCACGATTGCACACGAACTGGGACACATGTGCGATTAGTGAAAGCTCCCATATTTCATCACAACTCAATAAATAACTCTTGGACACTATCATAATATACTACATAATAAGGCTAAATAAATGTATATTATCTTTTAAATTAGCATCCTCATATTGCTAATCTATTACAGTTTCAATATTCCTCATGATGATGAACGAAAGTGTAGCCAATTTATGCAGCTGACGAAGCACAACTTCCATATCATGGCTCCTACCCTTGAATACAATACACATCCATGGAGCTGGTCGGCATGTTCTTCAGGAATGCTTGAAAGATTTCTTGAGTAAGCCATAAATTGATGATTTCTTGAAGCGACTTTACTAAAACTACTAATACATAAATTGATAATTGTGGGAATTTGGGAGCACCACATTTTTTTAAGCAACAATCGTGGACAGATTCAGTGCTTGTTTGATCAACCAGTTCAACGGAAGTATTATGAGGAAATGTTCGAAAATGATTCACCAGGGAAAAAATATGATGTTAACCAGCAGTGCAAGTTCGTCTTTGGTCCTCAATCCGAACTATGTCCTTATATGGTAGGTCAATGTGGTAGAAACAAAATCTACTATAGCACAGTTATGAATGAAGCACTTTTTGAAATTAGTACAAACAAATGTCTTAAAAATGAGAGCCGTTAATAGTTTGACGGTTTTTTTATGTGTGCAAATTATTTCAGTGAATAGTAATCAACTGTAACCGAAAACTCCTTCAGCCCACGTGCCGTCGTTTGTGGTGCGCAACTTACTACGGTAGCCAGATGGGGTGTCGAACCCAGCACATGCCATGGGCGGACGGTACTACTTGCGACAAGAGTGGAAGGATGGTGAATTGAAAGTTATAACTTAATAATAGTAATTTAGATGCGTGTTTTGTCCTGACTTAAAGCTGTCCTTCTATATAGGTAAATTTAAACTTTCATATGGCTTAATTGGTTGACGGGCGGAGATGAACTACGCATAAATTGGTTGTAGATATGCCATCGTGGAGAATGTGTTAATATTGGAGCAAAGCAAAGAATGAAACAAGATGGGAATTGGGGAGAATGGCAACCGTGGGGTCAGTGCAGCAGAACATGTGGTGGAGGAGTACAAAAGGCTCTCAGGGACTGTGACAGTCCGAGGCGAGAATAAACTCTTCTTTTATTTGTTTCCATAAAAGTTTGTGTAGATCATTATTTTAGAATTATACTTTATAGACCTTCAAATGGTGGAAAATATTGTGTTGGTCAGCGCGAACGGTATCGGTCATGTAATACTCATGAATGTCCTTGGGATACTGCTGGATTCAGAGAAGTACAGTGTGCAGAATTCAATAACAAGGTTTATATAATAACTGAAAATTTTTAAAAATACATTTTTAGCTAAATAAGTTACTGATATATTCAGGATGTTGGTATACACGGAATTCCTACCAAGACATCATGGGTGCCAAAATATACTGGTGTGGCTGACAACGAGAGATGTAAACTTTACTGTCGTGTCAGTGGTAGCGCAGCTTTTTATCTGCTAAAAGACAAGGTTAGGGTAATTTAATTTTTTCCATTTTAAGCTATTAAGGGAAATAAGCCTGAGAAACACTTATTTAACTGTTTTATTTCTATTGTAGGGTACTATTCTACGACAATTTTTCAGGTGATTGATGGAACTCCGTGTGATAGAAACGGAGACAATATCTGCGTAGATGGCACATGCATGAAGGTAAATCATATAATGTTTGCAAATATATATTCTGATAAAATATAAATGTACGAATACATAAATTTGGAGGAATTAGATCAATATTCCATGATTTATCACTTTTAGTTATGGGATTAGGTATTCAGTTGAA
This sequence comes from Heterorhabditis indica, assembly GCA_020740425.3. NCBI lineage: Eukaryota > Metazoa > Nematoda > Chromadorea > Rhabditida > Heterorhabditidae > Heterorhabditis > Heterorhabditis indica. The sequence continues at coordinate 75,662 of JAJAVP010000161.1, forward strand.
ATCCTTCCTAACTATATAATTCACTTTATCTGGACTAGTAACTAAAATAATACTTAGAGCACTCATAAGAGGACTTAGCAATAGATGTTATAAATTTTATAATGAGCACACTTAAGGAGGTATAAGTTTGTTTTATCGATATTATAACTAGCAAATGCTAATTATGAGAAACTAATCGGACAAATTATTTAGGTTTATTTATTATACAATAAGTAGGTTTTTAAGATTAGTAAGTAGGAATGTTGGGCATAAGAATACATGGAATAAAGTTTTCGCACTTGTGTTATGCGTAGTTGCTAGATATTAAGAAATAATGCATTCATGGGAACGCCTATTAGAGCTAGCACATTACACATTTGTGCCTTTACTTTTAACACTTTGAAAGATCTCGCCACAAGCACAAGTTAGGAGTGGAATCATAGCTTTTCTGGAAAACAAGGAATGTTCCACATTTCCATGATATATTATTTATATATACATATAATTAGGCTGGATGTGATCACCGTCTTTATTCAACGATGAGCAGAGATAAGTGCGGAATATGTGGAGGGGATGATTCTACTTGTAAAACAGTGAAGGGCATCTACAACGAGAGGGGATCTTTTGGATACAACGCGGTATTCTAATACTTAAGGTGAAGAGTGAGAGTAAGAAAAACTGTTGATTTCTTTTTAGGTCATGAAAATTCCAGCTGGATCTGCAAATATTGACATTCGTCAACATGGATACAATAATCAAAAGGATGATGATAATTATCTATGTCAGCTAAGAGTTTCAACATTAAATATTTTGTGTAGTTTTCAATATTAGATGTTATTGAATTTGTAATATTTTAAAATTCCGATTGAATATTCCTTGAAATAGTGTTTTTAAAAGGCGAAAATTGTATTTGTACCTAGCCATATCAATCATGAATTGCAGCCCTTCGCGCAGCTAATGGTGATTTCTTACTCAATGGACACTATCAGGTTAGCGTTTTCCGTCAGCAGATTCCCATCCAAGATGTTATTCTAGAGTATTCTGGCAGTGACAATATTGTTGAAAGAATCAATGGTACAGGTCCTATTAGGTTAGCATTTTTCTTACTCATTACTGGATTTTGAATTTTTTACTACTGTTTCTGTGTGTACTAACATTACGTTATTTAGAAGTGATATATACGTTCATGTTCTTTCGGTAGGCAATCTTTATCCTCCGGACATCAGCTACGAGTATATGACTACCGTAGAGGTTAATACTCCTGAAAAACTAATTTTTGAAGTATAAAATTAACTAAGTTTAAATGTCCATTATTTATAGGAAACAGTTATAAGACAATTAATTTCTAATAATTATTACTGGCGAATAGGAGAAAGATGGAGCGAATGTGATCGAGTTTGTCAAGGTAAAGAGAAATGAAAGGACATTAGAAGAAAAGAAATAAGCGTGAACAAGTGAAATATTAAAATGTGAATAAGCCACGAGCTCACCTAAACATTGTTTAAAACAGGCACTCAGAAATTGGAGGTGAGTTGCGTTGATGCTCTCAATAACAGACAAACAAATGAGAGGAATTGTCATGAACAAAGGCCGAAGGCAAGTACCAGAATGTGCAACATCGATTGTACTACCAAGTTAGTATATAGTTGAATTTTCTTTCTTATGTATTTACATTAAATGTTTAAAATGAGATAAAATGATGACAACATTGATTTGCACAAATGTACAATATTATCTTGGAACGACATCGAAAGTTGGCTTTCTCCAAAAATTCTAGTACTGAAACGATGGAAGTTTTTATCGATTCTATTTTTCTTTCATGATCAGCAACACTTTTCAGGGAATTCAATAAGGTGTGACTTATTGCCATCATTTATTCTCCAAAATGACCATGTAGCATAGCCATTGTGTTCAAAAAAAGAAACGATTTTGTTTGACTTTAGGGAGCAAATAATTGATACGTTTTTGCCGAGTTTGTATGAATTTTTTAAGTTATTGTGAATGATCTGAAATCTGGATCAGGATTGATGCTTACATAACAGCATTAGAAGTTCAAAATAGGGATCGCAAATTTTAATGTTTTATTTTTAAAGCAAAAATTGTGACTGTTTTCTCAAATAATATCTTATTTTTTCTATTGTTACCAAATTTACTCTACATTTTGTATATTATACAATTCACAAATAGTTGTTTTTTTCTTTGCTTTACTCTTGTCCAGATAATAGTTTAATTAACACTACTTATATTTGACTGATTCATTCCATTTTAGGTGGATTACCGAAGATATTACTCACTGCTCAGTGCAATGTGGTTCAGGCGAGAAAAAACAACGCGTTTATTGCGTTAAGGTACACAATGGACGACAAAGTGTTGCAAGGGATAACGATTGTGACAGAAATAAGTAAGAGATCATGCACTGAGTGATCAGTAGTTGACCTAAGAGCTAGTCTATGCTTTTTCGTTATCAGATCCTTCATTATTTGAGACATTAAGTAAGAATGTTTAAGAATACTAATGAATTCCAGTAATTTTATTGTTTATTTGATACAATTACTTGCGATTATTTAATGTTCGTTTCAGACGACCACCAGAACGCATAGCATGTTTCGTGGATTGCTCTGGAAAACGATGGAGCTATTCTGAATGGACCCAGGTAGGATACCACTGCGTATGAGGAGTTTATATTATTAAAAATGATGGTGTATACAACAGAACTCAGTTGTGACTTTTCTGTCATTAACACAATTGGAAGTTATTCAAATTAATATGTGGCTTTGGATGATAAGGATGGTAAATTATAATAAGTATGGAAATTTTGTTATCCAATAGAACACACAAGGTGCCTTATAGATCTAATAATAAAATAATTTTAACACTTTGCATTATTTGAAATAAGGTGATTGATCTAAAACCTGTGCATCCAATTTATTAATTGACGTATTTTATCAATGTATTTTTAGTTATTCAGACAAACTGGTAATATTATAGTGTTCTGACACCTGCGGTTCCTCTGGCATCTCAATGCGAAAAGTAGTTTGTGTTGATGATAGCAACAGAGTCATAGACGAAAAAATGTGTCAAAATCAGGCGAAGGAGGCCATTGAACGGGAGTGTAACCGATTCCCATGTCCACGATGGGTGTACGCACACTGGTCTGAGGTATAAATTTATTGGTAATGGATAAAAACATTCAGAACTATCTGTAGTGTTCGAAACCTAAAATACTTCTATTTTTCGATTTTTTTTCATGAAATGCTTGCTCTTGATAAGGTATAGGATAATTAGAGCATAGTTACTGCAAATTTGTTTAAGCGTGACATAGATTAAAATCTTATGATAAGTGAAAAATTAAAATTTGACGAAGATATTCCACAAGGTTTTAAATCTACTAAAAAATGTAACTAAGTATTCTATAGCTTAGGTAAAATATTTGATCATGTAAAGCTAAAACTGAAAGCAATAAAATCTAAAGCGTAACTTCAGTAGTTTCAGCTTTATTCATATTGTACGGAAAGTTTCCGCTTGTAGTGAAATAACGTTTCAGTGTTCTCGATCATGCGATGGTGGAGTCCGTATGCGTCATGCACAGTGCATGGATGCTGCAGATAAAGAAGTTCATTATAGTCGATGTGGACCAAAGGTCAATATTCCTCTAAAGAGGAATGATGTTCACTAGACATTAATGGTTTTACCAACTCCCAAAAAAAATGCATTTGATTCATATTGTTAAATTTATTTAGCGTGATCGGGAGTCTTGTAATGAACAAATGTGCACTACGTGGGCATTCGGCCATTGGTCACATTGTTCTGTTACATGTGGTGATGGGATACAAACTAGAGATGCTGTATGCGTTGACAGAGAAAACAGACAACTAGATAGTGGTAAAGCGATTGATTCTTTTCATTTTTTTTTTGATTTATAAACAGTTTTATTTTTAATGCAGCTAAGTGCAATTATCGTGAACGCATCGTGCAGAAGCCATGTAATCGGCCTTCTTGCCCATCATGGAAAATCGGAGAATGGACCCAATGCAGTGTGAGTACATGTTATTCATATCTGACTGCTTCACATTTACCGCGATTATCATGTACTGAAAATAATCTATTAGTAGCAAATAAGTTTGTTACTCTAAAAATACCTATAACGTATTATTATTTATGATCTCAACACTGATAGGTATCATGTCAAGATGGATGGTCTACTCGACGTGTTTCATGCGTTGATTCTCACGGAGAAGATGTAAAAACAGAACGCTGTCTCGTAGGAGGAAAGGAGCAGCCACCTTCTCATAGACAGTGTAATCAGGGGCCCTGTCCCTTTTGGAGAACAGGGGAATGGACCTCAGTAAGAACCTCGAAATTTATTTAGTTTTCGAATTTTCTATTTAAATTGAGGAAGTAAAAATACCTTTGAATTTTATTCATAGAAAAAATATTGCTATCTCTAACAGTTGTTATTATTGTTTTAAATTTGGAAAAATCATACTGGGATATTTCCTTTGAGTGCTCTGTAACTTGTGGAACTGGAATACGTCATCGTTCGGTTGAATGCATCTACAGAGATCAGATTGTGGACCAGTCGTTTTGCGGTGATGCTATTGTACCAACAAAACAACAAACATGCACGTATGTATAAATAAGGATATTCCACAGTGAAATGAAGCAAATGAAATACTTTAGACTCATTCCATGTACTTCTTGGGGTGTCTCACAGTGGAGTTCGTGCTCAGTTACATGTGGTACTGGTGAACAAACTCGTAGAGTATTCTGTTCTTCTGGTCAAAATAGAGAAATAGTAAAGGATTACATGTGTGATATGGTATGAAACTTGATTAATATGACGTTGTAATACGTATTATCAAGAAACTTTTTTAGAACACTCGTCCTCGCGAAAAGAAATCATGCGATAGAGATGAGTGCGAGACGCGACGTGTGTTCATTGAGAGTCTTCCTAGTGATGTACCGCCAGTTCGCTGGGCAACAGGACCATGGACGGAATGTTCAACTTCCTGTGGTCAAGGATTACAAAGAAGACAAGTATGTTTTAAAAAAAAAAGTAGGTATACTAGATTCTACCAAAATTTCGCTATTTATAGCTCAAATGCCGAGATAATATACGGGATCTACCAGCTGAATATTGTTCTCATTTGGAAAACGTTGAAGATATGAGAACATGTATGGTAAAGCCATGTGCATACTGGAAAACAGGACCATGGATGTCGGTTAGTGCGCTGTGTCCTCGTATATATACACAATAAATAAAATAATTTAGAACTCTGACTTCATTTGAAAGCTTTAGATTAAGTGGTGCTTCTGGATTATGTTTCTTTTATTCACAACAACGTTCTCCATCACTTTCCGACTAAATATTCAAACTTTTACATATTCCATGAAGTTACAAGCATTTAAAACGATTCCATTAAAGATTTTAAACGTTGTATTTACAGTGATTGATTAGAAAATATCCTTTATAAAATTGTAATTACAGTGTACCGCAACTTGCGGCACGCATGTACAACAGTCACGTAGTGTGTTATGTGTACCAAGAAACTCCACGTACAATGTGACAGACACGGATTGTGATTTGTCTCAACGGCCCGCTTCGCTTAAGTCATGTAAACTCAGTGCTTGTCCAAAGGGAGAACCTCCATTGGGGAAATGGATTTCTGGAGAATGGACTAAAGTATGCTCAGTTATTTAATATTATTAAAATTATAAAAATCACATTTTCAATCTCATAGCTTGAGTAATGTCTTTTGGTCGGATAACATTTTTGTATTTAGTAGCAATTTATAGTTTATATTTCAGATCACCAAATAGCGTTTTATGTTCGAATTATTCTCTTCGTGTTCTGACACATTATCTGTATCTGCAATTCAAAAGTTATCCTATTTCTCACCAATTATTAATATTTAGTGTTCTGCTACATGTGGTGGTGGGTGGCGACGTCGCTCTATCCATTGTTCGTTGTCGATTTGCGACAACTCAAATAAACCAAAGATGTTTGATGAATGCAACTCACAACGATGTCCGCCTAAAACGAATAATTCATGGCAAATATCGCCTTGGACGCATGTCAGTATTGTATAATAATAAAAATTCCTTGTAAAATAGCTAGATATTAAGTTCCTTCTTTTTGATATGGCGGGGGTATCCAAAAAATATTTTTAGTGTTCTGTAACATGTGGTGGAGGAGTGCAGCTACGTCGAGTGTGGTGTGAGGATGCCATGACATTACGAATGAAAGAAGATGGCGAATGCAGAGATGTTAAACCGGTAGAACAACGGGACTGCGAGTTGTCGCCTTGCTTGACGAATGTTCACGAAGTGCCGGTTCAATGGAAAGCTGCTGCGTGGAGTCCGGTACGTCGAAGACGCCCATTCAAGATGCGTCGCCACCACTAGACGGTTGTCAATCACATACGATCGTAATGTGTATGCACAACCTGTCAGTTCTTATAGTCGGGTGACAATATAGCTTCCTAATCACTGCCATTTGTCTTTGCCAGAGATTTAGACTTGCTCAGCAGCACATGTTTAGATTACTCTCTTCAACTGATGGAATTTCGTATCTCAGATGTTATTTATGTTTGCTATGTCAATAATGTTAATGTTTTATGTTAAAGAGCGAACATAAGTGCTTATTAGAAAATTTGTATATAACTAAAATTATATGCTCGCTCTAGAAAAGTGTACTGTCCCATTTGTTTTGTGTATGTCTGTCTGTTCGTCCAATGCTTTTGTCTAGAGTATAATGTTAGATTATGATGAAGATTACATAGTGTGTTGTGTTCTTTGTGCTACATGGTATGGGTCCGAGCAGAATACAGATAATAAATCTTTATATATATGTGCACTCACTTTCACTCGCACTTTCACATAAGATATTCTATCAGCATGTCCGAGTCATATTATGTATGTTGCACGGTTACGTTACTTTTGTGGATTTTGAATAACCTATATAAGGATTATCTTGTTCCATAAGCTATAAATATTCTGAACAAATAACTCGGTGATTCTTACACAGCGCTCGTTTTCAGTGTTCTGTCAAATGTGGTCGCGGAGTACGACGTCGTGTTGTCGCATGTGTTGAGAGCGTTACAAACGCAACTGTAGCAAGTGCACGATGTGATCCTACGAAACGACCAATAGACGAACACAAGTGTCGTGTTATGCATTGTCCGCGATGGAGAGGCATGCCTTGGGGATCGGTGTGTACTTTTACTATTCTTTACTCTTTCTTATTCTTCCACCACTATCATATTTTTGCCAGATATTATATAATTACCCTTACATTAATAACTAGTTTTTAGTGTTCTACAACCTGCGGTGCAGGTATACGTCAAAGAGAAATCTATTGTCAAAGAGGAAGACGCCAGAGAGTATCGGAGTCGGAATGTAATGCAACTAATAAACCGCAGATAGTGGCTAATTGTTATTTGACCGCATGCCCAGCATACCACTGGTTAACAACTCCATGGTCCAAGGTGAGGTTTTTTTCTTTATAATTTATAAGCAGCCCTTCTAAATCGTATTAGATATCACTTTTTATGTTTCTTAAAATTTTCAATGAGAGTTATCATTGTCGTTCTTTCAGTTTGAATTGGAATTAATATGTAGTAATATTTTTATTAAATTTACCGCTGCAACATGTATTGTTATTCTCGCTCCTTGCTTTAGTGTATAGATGCATGCTCAAGAGGTGAGCAGCACCGAAGAATTTTCTGTATGAGTAATACTGGGAAACGTGCAGCACCCCGCATGTGCAGTAGTGAACAACTTCCTCTTACAACAAGACCATGTGATATCAGCAAATGTCCATATGAATGGGTACCTGGACCGTGGAATACTGTAGGCTTTTTAAACTGTATATATATATCCATTAAGAAAAGCTCAAAACTAGTGTTATAGTGTTCAAAAACATGTGGGAAGGGTACGCAGCTAAGATTTGTCGAATGTCGAGTCAAACAAGGAAACACAACCAAGAATAATGAACCTGCAGTGCCGAAAGTAATTTCTTAATTTTAAAAAAACTTGAAAAAATTTGTTCTTCCGTTCTATTTTTTCCAAATTATAATAGAAGTATATAACATGAACTATCATAAAGTTCAAGGAACTATGCTATTACTAACTAAACTGATTATTAAAATCAATATAGGAGAAGTGCGAATCTCTTCCCATGCCCGTCGATTCACAAGTGTGTGATTTGAACGTATGTGAATCAGAATTTCAGTGGCAAATAGGGCCGTGGGGGATGGTTAGTTAATATCTATCATTTCTCATTTCCTCATTAGAATATTTATCAATAAGACTTAAAGAAATTTCCGTTTATTCAAAAATTTCCACTTATTTCCGAACAAAATTTAACCCAAAAACTTGTAAAATTGGCCACTAGTAACTATATATACTTTATGTAGATTCTGTTAAACCTCATGGTATATATGAAAGGAGTTCAAATTCTCATGAAGCCACTATTCAATTTAACTTAATCTTTATTAAATACAAGTGGTTTTCCAGTTGAATTCATCAATAAAGCAAAATGTTCGCTATAAATACCGCATTTAAATCTTACAAGTTTTTGTACGAGATAGCACTAAGCCTTTAAAAAATTGATTATAAAATGGAAGAATATTATTTAGTGTTCACAAACATGTGGGCAAGGTGTTCGTCGTCGGAAAGTGCGGTGTTTTGACCGTAAAGGGAAAGTTGTCGCCCGAACTAAATGCGAAGCCATTTCTCCCCGTCCTAGAAGAACGCAAATTTGTTTTCAGAGAAACTGTTAGTTGATGCTTAGTTTCTGTTTATCAAACCTTACTTTGTTAGTAGATTTTGCTATCTAGGCCTCCCATCAACATGCCAAGAAATCCGTTCTCAAAAGTCATCTACACACTCAATTGATGGAAATTATACTGTGCTCATGGATGGTTTTCCAATTACTGTGTATTGTGTACGGATGAATGAAACCATTCCCAGTTCATATCTCAATTTAGATAGAGAAACTAATTTTGCTGAAGTATATGGCAAACGGTGAGTTTGATGCTATAAAGAAAATTTATATATACAGGTCTGAACAGATTTTCTTTCAGATTGATTTATCCTCATACATGTCCATCTAACGGTGATCGTAATGATACCTGTCAGTGCTCTGACGATGGTCATGCGAACGCTGGGCTTACACACTTCCGAAAAGTTCGCGTGGATCTTCTTAATCGAAAAATCAACAGTAAATCACGCATAAATTTGATAAGACCAATTTTTCCGTAATTGCTTGGTAGTATTTGGCATTAGGGAATTGTAAATCATAAACAAGGATTTTTCAAGTCAACGACTTCACCTTCGCTGATAACCTTCATGGCTCTTTTGTTCCTTATGGGACAGCTGGTGATTGCTATAGCATGAAAGATTGTCCGCAAGTATGTTACAACGCATTGGCTACTTACTTATGTTAATTAAGTAAATAATAATCTCAAAATATATCCACTTCCAGGGACGTTTTTCCGTAGATTTAAGAGGTACGGGGCTTCGGATAGTTGATGATTTGCAATGGGAAGATAAGGGACATCGAACAACATCCAGAATTGATAGATCATGGGTCCTGTCTCTAAGCACAAGTACTAATTATCCAGTCTTTTTGCAAAAATGAATTTTTCAGAATAATGCTCGCATAGAAGGTCGTTGTGGAGGATACTGTGGAATGTGTGCTCCAGATAAATATAAGGGATTAGTATTCGGCATTGACCAGAAACAGCTAGGATCCACATAAAGAATCTTAGAAATTCATTGCTTATAGTTATCTGGTCGCAAGTCGTCATATGAGGCTTAACTGTGATGTTTAATTTTGTTAACGATATCCTATTTATGAAACGATTACTAATAGTCCATGGGTCACCCAATTCAACCTCTCCATATGGAGAACACGTTATCTTGTGATGGATTTATAACGGTTTTAGTGCACCTATCCTTCAATATTTGTTTTAGATCCAACGAACTTTCTTAGTAAGATGTGCTTTCTTTACACTTAGCTGATAGCACAAAGTAGCGCTAATATACGACAAATTTACAAAGTCTTGCCGTTTCAACGTGCTTTTATATGCTCAATTTATTGGTTTCCAATTGCGCTTGTCAATAACTAATCATGTATAAAAATTCGTTCCTATTCAACCAATAATGGTTATTTTCAGCTAAACTTTATATGCTTTAATGTGCTTTAATGCATAATTTTATTTTATTAAGTCTATTAAGCCTCCTATAGCTTTAGATATTTTTTGTAAATAAATAATAACTGGCATTTCCATCCCATGTCATCTCTACATAAATGGAACATACTTTTACGGGAGAACAGTACAAGTTGAGAAAGTTCGCAAATAGCAAAATACTACAATTACTACTATTATGATAACTTCACATTCTATAAGAAATGATAAATATAACAGGGTTATTTTTAATGCGATGTCTAAGTGATATATAACTAGATATAAAAATGTTATATTCAAGAAGTCTGTACTTTTTTTATTAAAAAAGTGGCATAAAAACCAGGAAGAAAAAATAAATTCCCGACGTAGAATTATTGTTCTTGCTTCTTAGCGGAACCAATTTTGGTGAGACTCATCTTGAAATGTTAGGTATAGAAACAATTTAGAAGAAGGCATATTGCTAACCACTCATACCTGTTGTGCAAACTCCAAACTCCTTTTTGACTCAGCTATTTGGGTCACTGCTGGATTTAAAGCGACTACTACCATAGTTTTTGAGTTTCCAGCACCAAGACTGTTACGCAAAAGCATCGTAAGCTTTGAGTTCCGGTACGGAATATGTGGACTCTGACAAACCGTAAAATTTTATAGACGGTATAAAACTTATCTAGTAGTGGTTCATACTTTCGCTAATTGACTCCTTATACAATTTTGTAGATTTGAGAGCGCTGAATTAATGTGTGTCATTTCCTTGAACCGATCACCCTCGGCTCCTGACTCTTTTGCTCGTTCCGATCCAGCAAGATCAACCAAGTGCAACGATGCTTGAAGGCGTGCACCTGGAACTTGGCATATTTCTATTACAAAAATTCTGAGATTATTTTATCCAGACCTGTTATCCCATTATCAGCTTTAATTCTCAATTCGAACACAGCATGACTTCTACTTGATTGTTCGTTACATTTCGTGGCAGCAACTGAACGATTTCGGTCGGCGATCAGCAAAACAGTCTCAATCTGATTACACGTTAACTATAACTTTATAAAGTCCACTAATAATAATCAGATTGTAGATATTCAATTCCAGCTCAGGATCGCTATTTCAACAATAGTCACGTCCATTTTGGCATAACTATCAGATCAAAGTAAATTTCATCATTGCCGGAAATATAATGCCACGAATAATTTTTACAGATAAAACAAGTACCTTCACAACTTACATCCTCTGCACATGTAATATCCTTATATGAAAGACCAGCTACACTAGCACACCCTGATCCCAATTTGATATCTAGCTTCTTTCTTTCACCCAAAAGATCATATACTTCCTCATTGTAAACTTCCAAAAAAGACGCACTGAATTCGTACTGCAATGTTCATCTTATGAAGACGATAAATTTAATAATTAACTAACTTACCGACCAATCCAAATCAGCTAACTTATCTTTCGATTTGAAAAGGAATTCGACAGCTCTTGGAATTATTCCAGCTGCTTCACCTTGACCTTAAACATCAACTTATTACTTGACGACCCTCGAATTTCTCTAATACTTAAACAAACCTCCTCTCATTGTATGTGTTTTACCACTCCCTGTTTGCCCATACGCAATTATTGAGACATTGTAACCATGAAGACAGGACTTAAATTATCAAATGAATATTATATTAATTTGCAGCATTGTAACAAAACAAAACCTCAAAATAAGTCACAAAACTCAATGTGATTTCCTACCAGAATCAGTTCTTCAACTTCATTAAATACTCTGGACTGGTTTATGTTTGGTCCAAATACTCTTTGAAATTCATAGACTGTCGAAGACTTCCCCTAGTAATAGATTACTTATTTTTCCACAGTACTTTACAGCAACATGGGAAAAACACACTTGTTCCAATTTAATTGAAGAAGATCCTAGATAACCAAGATGGTCTACCGGGATATCAATCTCCTTAGCAAGTGTAGGACGTACACGTACAGCAACACGAATCTGACCCTGAATCCATAAATTATTAAACTGGAATCATGCTGGTAGCTTATAAATCAATAAACAGCAAATATACCCTAAGGTCAACAACTGCATTATGAAGTTCTCGCATCTGGTTGTCCTTTTCACGTAATTCATCAGTTTTTTTTTGGAGACTACGTTCTGTACTGTCGAGTTTACCCAGAGTACGTAATAGTTCAGAATCAAGACTATTCAAATCACTCTGCATTTTATGACGTTCCTGAATTAATACTTGCTCTATTCATGTCACTCTAAATGACAAATCATATTACTGACTACATCAAACGCTTCTTGTACGGCCAGAAGTTTTCTTTTTTCATTGTCTAGATTCATCCTCATATTGACCATTTCCATATTATTCTTTACAATTGTTTCATTAAGGTTGTTAATCATTTGCTGCAAACGAGTAATACATATTTATATAAAATCACATATATAATACAAATTTGTAACAAACCTGGTACATTTTGTCTTGTTGCCCTAATGATGTCTGAAAATGTGTTACCATTACAAATAAATATATATAACAGCATAGTAAATACCACTGGAAGTCAATTTTGTAATTGACCTGTGCCATTTGTAGTTCTGTTTCTAACTGCGTAGTTCGCCCACGCAGAGTTAATATTTCGTCGGATTCTCGTGGTAAAGAAGAAGATCGTCGAACTATACGATTGTATTACAATTTTGTAATATTAACTGATGTGATTTGAAAATTAAATATACAACTCACTAACGCTCGAAGATTTACGGGTGGGCACACATTGTGGTACACTAGAAGATGTGGTTCGTCCTCTTGATGTAGACGTACCAGTAGGTCCTAAATATCCGGGTGTAGCCATAGTTACACGTCCTGTAGTTTTCGAGGAAGGTAACGGCCGAGTTACATCTGGAGTTTATTAAAATCGAGATCCTAAACATATATCTAAATCAGGCAGTACTTAGTCACATGCACTAGTTTAAAATACACAAGATATTAAATTACCTGATTTTATTCCTCTATGTAAACAAAATGAAGTATGTGCTGAGACCGCCTTTTTCATTGGAATAGTATTAGTTTTATTAAGGTTATTGATGCTTTGACGTTTTAAATTACGAGCAGCTTTTATTTCTGATGATGTTCGAACTGAAAAATAAAGAAAATAATAAAAGGAAGAATCCATTTTAGTTGCGAACTTTAGACCTAGGCATTTGTCCTTGTAAAACTATATTTTGAATCTTAGAATATTTATCAAATACCTGGTGTTGGAATGTTAGATTTGTTTAGGTTTATGCAATTGGATAGGGGTCCCGTGCGCCGTACAGCTTGTTGATGGTTCATCCTTTACCTAATAATTTTAATAACTTAAACATAGACTAAACATAATAATTTAAACTGGAATACTATCAAAACAAATTGTAATACATTACGAACATTGCTACGAAAATGTTACAAAAACCAGAAATACCCTGTAATTGAAAACCCATGAAAGCTACTCTACCTGAACTTACGTTTTGAAGCGTTGACCCTCAACGAATAGAATTATTTTAAATGCAAAATTTTCGCGCGTTATGGATAAAGAACACGCTCACCAGCATTCAAAACGGTGTTTGCAAGGATACCATTCTAATAAATTTTCTCTAGAAGATTGTTACTTGTCTTAAGATATTATTTTTTTTAGTTAAAGTTTCTAATTAATTTCTAATATATTCCTAATATTAATTTATGTTACTGTCAACTTAAAACTTCTTACCTTAGAGTCCTAAATCGATAGTTTTTATCCTATAATTAGAACATAATAAACTGTAACATAATCACTCAAATCAATTTATACTTTCATATTTCCAAGTACTAGTAGTATTTTCTTTGTTTATACTAGTATTAAATTGTGTATTACACTCTAATGTACTTTAAATCCAATTCTTATTTAGCTATTAGTTATTCTTTCCCGCTAACCAAAATCAATAATTTTTGATCCCTGCTGTCTCCTAGCATCAATTATTGTCTAATTAAGCATTTGTGCGCTGTCGCTCGCTGCTTTCCGGGTGCTTAATAGATCCATATAAGGACTTCAGAATAAGTTATGTTCTATATATCATATATTTTATATTATTTTAATGTTTGTCTACTTCTACTGAGGAAATTAACAATTATTAAAAGCTAATTACAACTATTTTCCCTTATTATGAAATGTTATGCGCATTTATTAAATGAGCAATGGAAAGTGTAATAAAATGATATATAGATAGAAGTTGAAATATTTCTTTTAAACATTTAATGTTGCTGCTCAACGTATAATGCTAATAAAACAAGCGAGAGAAAGAATATGGCTGTGGTCACTACACATTTCTGAAGTTAATATAACTATTTCTGTTTAGTGCGCCCTATATTTTTAAGTATTCTTCTGACTTCTTTCATATGATTTCTAAATAGGTCATTTAACTTAGTTAGATTTAGTTTTTCGTTAGATGGGGATTTTGAATAGATAATTATGGTAGCGTTATAGGTTCTATAAATATTTTCTGAAATAATTTATACAAATTTACGCCCATATTTATTTTTGATTATAGTTCGATTATGTTACTTCTTTGGGATTAACTGTTGTCATATTGTAGGATTGTTTAAAGTTATAGTACATCAAATTTGATTAGGCGAAAATTTGGACTATTAATAACGGAAGTTAGAGCCTAAGCATTACCTCCTTTGCGCTCTCAAAGCTCTCTCGAGTATGTATTGATTGTGTGGCTTGTGTGAGGCGCCTTTCGGCGTTCTCCTAAAACTTACAAATTATCATCATGTACCATATATTTATGTACTATACCCTATTTGCTATCACTAGAATTATATCAAATTAATCTAAATAATGTGAATCGCATTGATTAAGAAAAATACAGTTTCCATATTCTTTCTTACATTAGTTAATGGGCGTTAGTAAACTGTTTTCCATGTATATGAAAAGTATAATAAAATAAGATTTCCCTTGATTGCTTATTAAAGCCCTTTAATTATCCATATTTGTAGGCACTTGTGATGTTCATTATATATTTGTTAATTTACTGTTTACAATATATTAAATCACTTAATGGTCATAGTCATGTCCTTTACACTGTTTATGTGGCTGTTCTGTTCGGATGTGTTCGACTGTCCTTCTATAAATATTTGCTCTGCGCTTTGCGGACTGCCAAAGTTCGATCCATTTTCATTTAGTTTAACATTTAGTTTGCTTTTCATATCTATATCCATCTTTTTTCCCCTTAATTTACCCAATATTTCGTACAGCCTCAGTAAATTATTCTTTTACACATTTATATTTAAATAAAATGATAAGAAGTATAATTAATTATTGTAAACAATTGACGGATAACATCTTTGTTTAATGTAAAAATTTCTCATTGTCTAGAGACTTTCGATGCTAATCTTCGGAAGAACTAGGGATTATTTGAAGTGGAACAAAGCAATATGGGGATAGTCTAATATAACTATTGGTTATTAAGGAAGTGATCGGCAAATTGCGATGTGTTAAGATGTTATTTTTGTGACTAACAAACATTAAAATAATTATTTTTTTCATTTTGTAAGTTGCTTAGTTATTACTTTTAAAGCATGAATTATGTTTGTATGTGTTATCAATCTATTTGCTCTATCATGACTAATTCCGCCCATGTGCCATTCGTTCAGGTAGACAGATATAATACTATTGATACTTTCTTATAGCATTGCCGAAAATGCAGTATACAGTATTATTTTAGTTATAAATATTATAAAAAGTACTTACTTCACTTCATTTGTCAAATAATCATAGTATTTACTCTTTTTTTATACAGAATATTTTTTTGAAAAATGAATTCAATATTTACTGTGAATAAGGTCAATCTATTTTTCTATCAGTGATTGCTATATAATATTGATGCTTTTTATGCCTATAATTTTAAACATTAGAATATTTGTGTTGCAGGTGAGTAGGTTTAATAACAGGCAAGTTGTCAGATTGAGTTAGTAAGGATATCATTATTTAGGATTCAATCGCGCGATTGTATTATAGCTATTTTATCGCAGTGCAGTAATCGATTTTCTAGTTCCGACTGTTTCTTAAAGTATTGTTTACTTATGTTGATATATACTTTTAGCGTAGTTACATGGTTTTATTTAGGGAAATGTTAAGTTTCCCTAGAGAGCTACCACGCAGTGTTTAGTGGACATATTCTTTTTCTGTCACTGTCCATTAGTGTATATAATTAAATAGTTTTTTCCTCGGCTTTCAACTAATTTTTCTGTTTATGTTGATATTATCCTTTTAATTCTTTTTTACATGTAGCTAATTCCTGACCTGGCATGGAGGATGCGTGCATTCTATCAATTAGGGCCTCTTTTGAAATCTCAGTTGCAGTCTGCAATATACTTATTCGAACAGTATACATGTTAGAATTGTTTTTAATAATATAGCTGCGTCAAGGACTTAAACTATTTAAATGTCCCTAGGCTGTATCAATAAAATTTGAATTACCTTTATTCCTTTAATTTACTGCACATTCCCCCCCGAATTACATGTATTTTGGATGTATATACCGGTTTAATTTATTAAGAGATTATATTTTCAGCTATTAGGTCTCGTTTTTATGAAGAGCATCTTTGCTACGCTTCCAGCTGTGGAAAGAAGACATTCGCACAGCTGCAACAATACTTTTTTTGTTCGAGTTTTGTACTATATACTAAGGCTCGAAGAAATTTAATTATTTGTATTATTGTTAAAATGGCGACATGGATTCAAGAACCGATGGAACCTATCCCCGAAGAAGGAAACGAAGCTGATGGAGAATGGACAGTCGGTGTAAATTCTGGACGCAGGACGATTAGTAAAAGAGAAATTTTCACCTCGGAACAAGTGGATACTCTTGTCAGGTATTTATGTGCTAACCCAGATAATGCTTGTCAGAAGTTTAGTTAGTAAATATGATTTACGGTGTTTTGCAAACTGGTAGATTGTGCCGTGTTTCTGCATGATACAGTTTTTCTAGCAGATTTTTTGGTAATCCTATGTTAAATTACAAGATGTGACCTTGTTATTAGGTGTATGCAAAAGTCTTAGCTATATTTTCCAAACTTCTAGTTTATTCCAATTTCTTTTGTTCTATTAGGTCGGCCAGATTAGTCCCTTGACGACGGTAATGTTCGGCAGTAACCGTTTCACCCAGTTGGAGGAGCTCGTAAAACAACACACCCTTCATATCCTACCAGATGCGCAGAAGAACTTTTTTGGCGTGACTGTTAGGCCTAGGCGTTGGCATTGATGGTTGGCCGGGNTTCTACGTTGCCTAGCAAGCAACGAGAAACTTGTGTTGAGACGGCTGGCGATACTGTTTTCGGAGAGTTCATGCGGTACCCACTTTCCGAGCTTCAAAATCTTTCCCATCTCATGCAATTGTCTCGAAATTGTTGCTTGATCAACTCCCAGCTGTTCCGCGAGTTCCTCATGCGTTTGCGACGGATTTTCATCCAGTAATGCTTTCAAAACACCAGTCTTCAACGTTCGTGGCGCCCCAGAACGTTTTCGGTTACCGATATCAAAACCACCGGCTCTGAAACGNTCTGCAATTGCTGTGGGAAGCAACATCTTCACCAAGAAAAGAGCAAATGGATTCGCATGCTTCAGCAGCGTTCTTCCCTTGTTGGAATTCGTAGAGAATACAGTGGCTCATCGTGGTCGCCACTGTTTTCTGAGGTTTTTTTTTACCAAATCGCAACATATGACTTTTCAAAAACTACAAGGCTAACACTAAAAATAGCCAAAAAGGTGGGAAATTATTTAAGTTTTGAATAGTTATACCAGTGCAGAAAAAAACAGCTAAAACTCTTTCAAACACCTAATAATTGGATTTCTGTTTAAGATAGGTAAATTTTATTGGCGGTTTTCAGAAAAATGAAAATTATATTATTGTTGGTTTAATTTGATTTCATCTACACAGATAGGAAATGTTATCGCTGCAACAATTTCATATTTTATTGCCGTAGAATCAAATGGTTAACTAACACTTTGGTATTAATTTTTAATGAAAATGAAAGGCACATGTTTTTAACAGAGATAGCTTAGTTCTACAACATTGATGCTCTAGATTAAATCTATTCGAAAGGTGGATTAACAGGAACACCATGCCTTGTTCTTATTTGCGTTGTCATGTGTTGTGTGAAGTAGTGTTATGCGATGTATATGATTGTTTTGTTGCAGTGATAGTACGTAATATTTCGCTCTCCGTAATCGTTATATTCGTGTTGTACAACCCACAATTTCCCCCACCTTTTTGCTTTATGGTATTATATTGGTTGTTAGCCATGGTGAAAATCAGTTTCTCATTCGAAGTCATTCATTATCTTTGAATTTATATCTATATAGGACTTTGAAAAGATCATAAGCTAAAAGGTGGTATATCTTCTAGTACATATGGTTATTGTTGTTAGTGGTAATAGCACGATTTGTGAATAATCTGTTACACATTATAGTACTGTACCGAAAGACGTCGTGCCTGTTGATTGGGTGGTGGAGAACGAAGTTATCGATCCAAGGTTGGTTCCTGTTTTATTTGCATTAAAAAAAGCTAGTTTAATATTAAGAGATTTGTAAAATGTAAAAATTTCATTTATCCTTAGAGATTTTTTTGAAATCCAATTTTTATGCATAGACTGCTGTTCTTTATGATTAGTGTTCTCTATATTCAAGCTAAAAATAATTACGTATATTTTTATTGGATTTTATGGACTTAGTTATGCAATCAAAATCTGAAACTACCGAGGATTTTCATTTAAAAAATGCTCATATTTATTCAATAAGAGATAAGTATTTTTATGAGTTCATAGTAAGTTTTGGTATTTGATATGCGATTATTTATTATAGTATGGCAACATCATATATAACGGAGTCTTTGGCTGGTCCAGCTAGTGCCCGAGGCACATCATACACTTATACATATGAATCGCACTATGACAACCCACCTGATGTTGAAGACGGAGATTTTATAAGGCTAGATTGTGACAACCATCAGCAAACGCAAAAGGTCACTTTATAGTTCTATAAATTCCTACGTCTTAAAGTAAACTCATATTTATACTATACCAATTTGGGAATATAAACATTGCATACATGACTTTTCAAAAAGTTGTAGTTGACATAGAATGCCTTATAATTTTGTCAGTATTTTAATTAGTCAGGTTACACGAGTGACAAAAATAACAACTACTCGATCCGTAAAGCAGATTCCTGTAGACAGCCCTTATGGAGACATATATTTTGATGCCTCCGGGCAACCAACTCCTTCACCAGTTGTAGATCTCGAAGCACCAGTTGATTTTCTTGGTATACGGTTGGTGTTGGCTAATTTTAGTGCTTGTCTGAAGAATTGGTACGTATATTTAGGTTACATGGAGACGAAAGAGAAGATAAAATAGCACCACCGCCGGCGCCACCTCTAGGTAGCAGATACATAAATGTTGTTGATGGTATGCGGTCATAAATTGAGCAGTTTGTGCATCCTTCAGTTCTGATGTGTAATATTCATATACTTCGTACTACTCTTAGAATTCATCGTTCCTTCATCTCCTGGAGCTCCCGATGTAGTGGATACTAGCGTGGGCGAAGTAACGATTGTATGGAGCGCTCCATTGAAACCAGGAGATAGTTTCATCAAAGGCTACCAAGTTAGAATTCTATAGTCTTATTTTTATTTATAGTGTAAATATATACATTAATTTGGATTTATATAGTTCATCTCATACTTGCTATTTTCTGCATCAAAAAACCTTCTTTTATTATCGAAGTGTGGTAGGAAATGTATTGTAATGTTCACCTAAGGATTTCTGCCAACATCGATCTTATTTTGACAGTTCAAACACGTTATTGTTGCTATTCCGTTGTATCTGAGTGTTGCTGTGCATTTAGTTTTTACTTATTGTATTCCATTAAATGCTTGATTTTTAAATACACTCAGATCGAGATGCGTGAAGTTCCAGATGGAGACTGGGAACGGGCACATGACCAGCTGCTACGCAATACAAGCTGTACTAGTGCGTTTTTAATATATTATATAAATATCTTGATATAAATAGATATACTTTTGTAGTGTATTATTTCGAAGTTACTTTACACGAAACCCATATTTTCTCAAGTAATCTATGAATCAGTTCCAAATCATAATTTATTAACAGTTCTTTTAAACTGAAGGTAACTATTTATAATTGTTTGCATGAATTGAACCCTTGTCTCTAATCATAATATTAACATTGGCTTATGTATGCGTTACTTTAATCTTATGCTTAGGAACATTGTTGAAAATATGATTTTGATAAATTCATAAAATTGTAAGATTGTTGGTAAACTCCAAAACAACTGTTACGAGCTGATATTTATTTCTATATAAGAATGGCGCGAATCAAAATTTAGTGTAATTTAGTGGTTTAAAAAGTATGGAAAAACTCCACATAGTTTAATACTATTTAAATAACATTCTTAATAGTGAGACGAGTTACGATGTTTATGATTTTCATTACGGAGTAAGGAGGTATTTTTAAAATTCTATTGAAAATCATCAAAAAATCACTCATTATTTTCGTTCTAAGTACATTAATGCCATCTACCGACAAGCGCGTTTCTAGTTTTCTCCCTTTCCTCTTTACATCTAACATTTCTACTATTGTCTTCTGTCTCCATACGTCGGCACTATCTCTCAGCCGTCTGACCTTGCGACCTGTATTGCCCCCCTCAGTCTTTCCGTACGTGTATTTTCCCATCATCGGTGTCACTAATCCATCTTTCTTACATAACTCGCATTCTCGATTTCTTTGCCCCCGTTTTTGTGTATGAAGCAATCAGGCGGTTTTTCATAATGAATGTTAAATTTATAGTGATTTATATTAATAATATTTCCCGGAGGTTTTTTCCTTAAATCTTTTTGATAGTCAATTATATCATCATATTGAAGATTACTGTCTGACTGCGTTCTTCTGGTAACAATGGGAAATGACCGATTTGAATGGTTACAAAAATAATAAGTACTTTGATACATTAAATATTTTCTATAGTTTTCCTATTTTAGTCACTAACCTGGAATCGTGTGGCGAAGTACAATTTCGGGTATCGGCTGCTGGTCGCTCAGGTTTTGGTCCACCATCAACCCCTTCACTCCCTGTACGAGTTCCAATAGACTACGAAGAAATTAACGCCAGCTGTAAGTTCGTAAATGACTAATATGTGGACTGTATGTTATTCATATTAGTTTGAAACGATTATTTTAAATAAAGAAACATGATTATCTCAACTATATACAGGGGGTGGGGGTAATTGTAGGGAGTGCAAAAAGAGAAATTTATGCCCGATAAGCGGTTCTTCGTCAATTGCATGTCAAGGGCATCATAGGATCTGCGGAATATGAATTGGAGGAAGATTGTTGATTGTGATAACGAGATTAGGTTCATTTGATTAATCTGCCTTTTGAAATTGAAGAGTAACTGTTTTACTTTTTAAGGTAGTTGCAGAGTAAGAATTTGTATAATTAACCAATTTTTGACTTAACTTGGCAATTATAGTTGAGAAATGGTAACTGGGGATTAGTTCCGGAGAATGTTCTTTGTTAAGGCTGGAATTGCCATAGAGACATTATGTTCATTTCTTCTTTGTGGTCTATTTTATTCTCCTATTATCATATTTGCACATACTTCATGTCCTGGTACTTCAAAGATACATAAGTTGGCTTCAAGGTCGAAATTCTACGTAATAATGAAATAACATTGGTATTCCGAGTTAGGGCTTCATAATTGATATATATGTTTTCTTTATAATATTTTATTTATTATTCTTGCTTCATAAATTAGTAAACCGCCTCAAAATACTTAGAATGCCATATTTTTTGAACATGCAAAACAAAATTTTTTTGATAAAAACAGTATTCTATAGTTAGAGCTATAATTATAATCATTCACTACCTTTTTGACAGTTTCCGCTGCGGGTGTACCGCTTCCACCTGGGAGGCCCATTGTTGTTTCGGTTGATGGTCATCGGGCTACCATTGAATGGACGCCGCCCGTAATCGATACTAAATCAGCTCCTGTAGCTGGTTACCAAGTAATTTTTTTAAAATGTTTTATTTGAAATTGGAGTGCTTATTAGATAAAAGTACTGTTTAAAAATGGCTGTCCTTCATAGTTTAAAAAAAATATATATGGCTAATTTAGGTGGAATATAGAGCTTACGGTACTGTCGACTGGATGGTTGCTGACGATACGCTTATTACAGAATGTCGATATACAGGTCTGTTGGTATTCATCATGCAAACTATATTTATGTTAATGCATTCTTTATAGTGGAAAATCTAAGGCCCAATGGTGTATATGAATTTCGTGTTCGCGGACGCAATGCTGATGGTCTTGGTGGACCTAGTCGATCGTCTGGGGCAACTCATATTAAACCTGAAGCACCACAAAGAGGCACTTGTTCACGTCCAATAGCACAAGAATTAAGACCACCAGGTCAACCTCAGGTTACTGTTTTAGTATTTCTTAGTAGACAACATACTCCAAATACGTGTTTAAAAAAAATTAATCCTATTATTTCTATGCCTATATTTTCTTTCTTAACACATGAACTTTGCGCTTATATTTATTTTCATTCAGTTAGTAGAGGCCGATATTGACTCTGTAAAGCTGGAGTGGGCTGAGTCTGACGAAGGCGTTGGATATGTAGTAGAATTTCGTGAAGTGGGAGACCCTCACTGGTATACGGCCAATCAACGTCCCATAACACAGAATTGTATTCACGGTTAGATTTTATGTCCTTATTTCACGTTTATTTTTAATTTTATCTTTTAAAAAGAATTGTTTTGCTTATAGTCGAAGGTCTGCGGAAGGATTCAACATATGAATTTCGAGTTTTTTGTGTAACTGGTGGATCAGCCTCACAACCGTCAGAAGTTTCCAATATCATATCTCTACGACCATTGTGGAAATGTAATTTGAATAATGTATAAACTATAGTATCATAGGAATCAATGTTTTAGTAACATAATTCAGCTTCATCAGTGAAAGGAGCTCCAATAAGACCACAGGCTCCTGAGTATCTGGAGATAGATGGAGACAGAATAACAATTTGCTGGTTACCTGCACATAGCACCCTACCAGTATTAGTCAGTACTTTAATGACTGGAATTTTACTTTTTTCATATATACTTATGTCACGTAATGTACATTTAGGGATATGATGTCGAATTTCGTGATTTTCAACAAGACATGGAATGGTATAAAGTTAATGACCAACCAGAACACGCCTGCAAAATGATGGGTATAGTTTGGTGTTCTAAAGTGTGTAGATAGGTTATAGATCTTAATTATTTTTTCAAGCCTTCTAGTTTACTTATTAATTTTCAGTTGGAGATCTTATTGTTGGTCATGAATATCAGTTTCGGGTTTTGGCACATAATGTAGTGGGATGTTCAGAACCTTCGGAAGCATCTCCACCAGTAACTATTCGCACAAATACTAGTAAATAATATATTATCTAAGTGTCTTTATCACCATCGTTCAGCATTTTCACTACTATATTTAGAGTGTGATGTGAAGTACGTCGAAGCAGAACGGTTTGGTGCCGTAGTTCTTCTACAGGAAGAAATGGTACGTGAATCTCCTCCTCTACCAGAGAGAGATGATTCACCACCACCCCTTAGGAAAGGGAAGAATAGTAGTTGTCGTAAGTACATACTAGCATCACCAAATATTTTCCGAATCCATCTATAACATTTTGGTATACACGTCTTTGTAGTTCAATGGCGGGATCCTTCACTAAAGGAAGTCATCGATTACTTAGACAACCCTGATCGTGAGAAACAGCTAAATGCGAGTGGATATCTACAGCACTTAACTTTTAGTGATAATCTTATCAAGGAAGAAACGAGGTATAATAATTTTCAATGTCATCGGCAATATTCTTTAATATAAACGTCATATGAACATTTGAAGGGAGTATGGTGGGATTCCAAAATTGATCCATCTTCTAAAGAGTGACATGACTGTCATTCAGAAGAATGCATGCGCTTGCATTAAAAACCTCTGTTTTGGTAAGGAGAATGACAGAAACAAGGTTTGTTGGATTACATTTAACATATAGATCAGAATATATTGTATTAAAATTGCCTTGCATTCATTTAAAAATAAAGTAGTGAAAATAAATGAAAGCATAAATAATATCATCCTTTAGTCCTAACCCACAAGTTATTGATAATTGTTTTATTTACAGTTAGCAGTGCTGGATAATGATGGAGTTCGAATGTTATCAGCTCTTTTACAAACTACCCATGATGAAAACGTTAAAGAAGAAGCTACCGCAGCTTTGTGGAATCTTTCAAGTGCTGACATACTTAAACCAGTTATTCTTGAAGCAGCTACCGATTCTTTAGTACAATTGGTAAGTCCTAGGCCACAAAATATTTGCGGAAACTGTTCTATATGCTATATGCGATATTCATTTTAGTTTGTATTGTCTGGAAATGGATTCCAATCAAGCGGATTATTCAATGGTAGTATCGATCCACATAAACAATATAATTCACCCATATTCAAGAATGCAACAGGCGTTTTAAGGTTAGTATCTATTTATAAATTAAGTACTATAAGGATTCTACAATTGTCAAATTTTAGAAATATATCGGCTGCTAGTGCGATAGCACGCAAACGTCTACGTTCATGTCCTAATCTTATCGAATGTCTCATACATTTCCTTACCATCGCCATCCAGCGAAACCAAGTTGATTCGCAAGCTGTTGAAAACGTTGTTTGCCTGCTGAGAAATCTTAGCTATCGGTTAGTGCTCTATTGCCTTGTAGTGAGTATAAAAGAGCATTTGTCAGTTTTAGAATACAAGAAGTAGAGGATCCTAACTATGATCCAGCTACAGCTCACTTAATTTTCTGTAAAAGTAAGTCAGCTCCGAATAGCCCAAAGCCAAGGAAAAAAGAAAAAGAGAAGAAGAAAAAAGATCAAGGAAGGGAAAACGCAACTGTGAGTCTTGGAGCTTTAGAATAGTTTATTCTCCTAATCAAACTTGTATCCTGCCTTAGCTTTGCGGCAAAGCACAATTGTATTATTGGCACAACTCGGACCAGTAAGAACGTTTTCTTTTCCTCCAAATCCTGCCGAAGACTTTTCATTACGAATATCGCATTTTCCAAGGATCTGTTTTCCATTTATGGTTATTACGGCAGCTGAGATATCACCCTTGTGGTGGTTTACGTGTACTGGATGCCATTCCTTGTCCTTATCAAAGGATGCTGCCTAAAAATAGCTTCCATTTTTATAATAAAAAAAGTGTATTTCCAGATTTTAGTGAATATCATTGTAGTTTAACTTACCTGAGGGAATGGAATCCAAGAATAATCAAAACCGCGAACGTGATCTGACAAGTATACAAGAAGCTGGATTGAACCAACATTGCCTTTATATTCATTGTTGAACCATCCGAAGTTTGCAGCCACCTAAATAGATTGCTTAAGAATAAATATAAATGGCACCAACTGGGAACTAGCCTTTCCTCCATCATTCCAGACTCGTCCCATAACTGGTTCTCCCGCCATATACCACAAAGCAACATATTGATCTGGGTTTTCTCCAGGTATGGTATCAAGCGTCTTGTCTAAAGCCTTGACGATAGCACGTGTCGGCCATGGATCACCAACACGAATGTCTAACCATTCGTTTAACATTATTCTGGAATATTAGACAACCTTTCGTCTCCTAAATCTTTTCCATAGATATATACCTTGGCGGAGGGGGTCCACTAGGAACTACTACTGGAGCTGGGGCCTTGGGGCAACTTGCACATTCACAGAAAGGAGGTCCTCCGACAGTATTTCTCATAATGACGTACATTTCTGCCAATTCCCCTCCTACTTTCTCATATACCTTTCCATCACAGGAGAATAGTGCATTTTCGGTCTTATTATTTACATATCCGAGTAAAGTTCCCTAAAATGAGACTGAATTATTGGATTTTCCAATAATTTAGTATTCTAAATATACCTCTTTACGATTATTCCACAGTATAGGGAATGAATCCCCACATTTTACCATTTGACGGGCATCAGAATTTAGGAATCGATCTTTATATTGCACCCACTCGTACCAAAATCCTTGCTTGGTATGATCACCAGTATATTGTAAAACCTAGAATTAGTTTGTAATTTGCAGTACTTGTTATTCCTTCCACAATACCTGAATTTGTCCCTCGAGATGTTCTTTAGTCCGAAGTTCACTTTTATTGTATGGAAATGAGCATTCTACTACGCCTCCATTGTTCCATGCACGACCATGAATGGGCTTTCCATGTTTATACCATAAAGCTACGTACATATTTTGTTCTCCCATACACTAGAAATTTAAAAATTATTATCTTGTTCGAATTTGTAAAATTATGAGCATTTCAATTATGGCAGTTATATAATACCTTAACAGGGTCAGGAGGAAATGGTGCACCAATAGGCTGGAAAGCCCAAGTATCCTCTTTAGCTGGTGGATTTTTAACAACCATGTTCACGAAAAATGTGCAAATAATCTCCGTCTTAACTATAGCAACCTTTTATACTTGAGTGCTAATCATTGATAATGACCTGCACGTTTATTCACGCCCCTTATCACTATTTCATGTTTCGCCAGTTTAGTAGAAGTACCTTTCTATCAAGCTCTAACACTTTCATTATGTAGAATGCAATTGAGATGATACTAAATCATATTTTGTTAAATTCTATTGGCAGTAAAGGAAACTGAAAATATGTTTATTATTAGTTCTTTTCACAAATTTTGAACCAAGTTGCAGACATAAATCTATATATTGCATCCACAATTCGATTTTATTTGGACAAATATATTCAGGGTGCTGCTCTTCTTTGGCAACCACATGTAGTTAAATTATATCTTAAACTTTTACAAGAGGCTTCAAATATGGATACCCTCGAAGTAGGACATCTTTTATTTACTATTTTATACTATAAATGATGGACTATTCTGATGTATATCTCAAATTTAGGCTTCGGCAGGTGCAGTACAAAATCTTGCAGCTTGCCAGTTTATGCCTAGTGCGGAGGTGCGTGCAGCTGTACGAATTGAAAAAGGTCTTCCTGTATTAGTGGAACTTATTAGACTTAAGGAAGATTATGTAGTATGTGCTATAGCTACTGCACTGCGAAACTTGGCTCTTGATCAGAGAAATCGGGAATTAATAGGTATATATTTTAGTCTTATTTAATTTCTCTTTTAAATACTATTATATTTTATAATAGTATCAAGACTATATTTTTAGGTAAATATGCGTTGCGTGACCTTGTAGAGAAGTTGCCTGAAGTTGGTAGTCGCCGCCCTCCAATCAGTGACCAAACAATTGGTGCGGTTCTTGGAATTCTTTTTGAAGTGGTTCGTAGTAGTGCGGCCTTCACACGCGATGTTCATGAAGCGAAGGGTATAGATTTAATTATAGCTTAGCTTTTCATTGGGTTTTAATTAACTAAAAAGTAATTTAAAAAATTTTTGTCTTTATAGGAACAGATAAATTGCGGGCTTTAGCACGAAGCTATCCTACATATTCACACAGAGTATGCAAATACGCCAGTCAAGTTTTATTCATGATGTGGCAGCATAAGGAATTGCACGACGGTTTCAAACGAAGTGGACTTAAGGAGGCTGATTTTTATTCAGGCACAGCTAGAAGGTGTGTTGATCCAAGATTTTATTTCTGAATTTTCTCTTACATTAATTTCAAATTCCTGTCGTGATATATAATTATAGAGGTGACTCGGCAACCTTGGCACGTCCCATCTCCAGTCAGGGAAGAGAACGACCTGCTCAGGCTTTGTTAGACGAAACTGTCAGTAGTGGAGGATATGGGGCTATCAGTGAAACACAGGTGCTTAAGTTGAATTATAACAAATGAATTGCTATTTATTCTATTTTTTTTTAAATTTAAGACACACCAAATACGATGTCAACCACCTCAATATAATGGTGTTAATCAGAATGGTTTGTCTCGATATGAACAACCTCCACCAGAACCACTATATGCCTCTGTTGACAAGGGTATTCAGCCCAGAAGTGTAGATGATAGTTGGGTTTAGGTTTTTCTTGCATTTTAACCAAACCTACATGTTCTTGTAAGTCTCTATGGCATGCATTTGCAGTTTATATCAATTCTGTGTTTGTTTAGAGTTCTGAATAGTTTATTGTTTCGTCTCAGTATTTGATGGCTTTTCATTGAACAGTTTTTAATTCTCAGCGTTATTATGGTTACTTATTATCTTTCATGATCACAGCCAACTTTGTATACTGTCATTGATACCAATCAATATTCAGTTAGATTATATATCCATATTTATCAGCAAAATGTTATAGTTGTACATACTGCGTTTTTCAATTTATAATTTTAACTTCACTTATTGTTCCGATTATATTTTATTAACTATCGGAACTGTTTTAATCCTGGTCTGGAATATCACTACGATTCTGAGCATTACGATAGAAATGTTAATAATTGATATGTGATAGTGAACTGTAGGTCAATATATGCTTGTTATATATTTTCTAAGCTTCATATTGCTGTTAATAACTTATTCTCTTTAATTATATTGTTGAAAGTGTTTATGTCTATTCGAAACTGCAGTAGCATGACGCTCCGTAATCTGAGAGATAAATAGATATATTTATTTTTTCACTGCGCTTAGATTTTATATTTGATCCATGTTGATACTATAAGAATTTTTCAATTTATGCTATAAAAAGCGATTGTCTTCCATTTTTATTGCAGGAATTTCTTTGATCACAGCTATTTTATGTTTTATTTACATGCACTTATTTTGTTGACGTACTAATGTGCAAAGGTAGGTCATGTGTCTCGTATATATGTTTGCACCTTCTTTGTTATTGGTGGTTTCTTCTGTACTTTATTTATGTACTTTTCCTGGTGTTAAGGTTTTAAAATTTAACTGGATCATGAAAATGCCAAGCTTTAACTATAATGTTATATCCATTTTGTAAGATAGATCTAGATAAATGTATTATGGAGCTAATATATCATGACACTACTTCTTCAAAAGGTTTTTCATTTAAAAGTAGATTTCGTTTCTTGCGAAAAA
Source organism: Heterorhabditis indica (assembly GCA_020740425.3). NCBI lineage: Eukaryota > Metazoa > Nematoda > Chromadorea > Rhabditida > Heterorhabditidae > Heterorhabditis > Heterorhabditis indica. The sequence continues at coordinate 104,957 of JAJAVP010000161.1, forward strand.
TTTGTTTCGGCTGGGTTGAAATTTAGCTAATTCCTTATGTGTGTGAGTGGTGAATTGGAAAGCAGATGGAGTTGTTTCAGTACTTTTAATTTTCCAGAGTGACACGGTACAATAGAAGTGAACCTATGGGTACAGTAAGTTCAGATTGGACGCACTCCTTTCTTCCAACGTCTGTTCGTATATCTAAGGGTGGTTCTGGGAATTTTTATACAGCTATTGATGTGTGGAATAGCATACTACTAGTCTGAAATTTAGAAAACTGAGCCTTAAGTACATTCGAGTTTCATACATTAAACAGTTTGTGGGAAATTTGCAGCACAAGACGGGTAGTAAACAGTTAATACAATTTAATATCTAATTAATTATTACTTTTTTTCTCAAATACAACCAAGGACACTGATAGTATTTTTCCAGGTAAGAAGTATGAAAAAAATAGACTAAGGATTCTATCACCAGTTCCCCCTCAATGGGAGATCACGTTAGTGAGGCTGTTGATGAGTCGTTTCGTAGCACTACACCAACAATCATTCTTCTTCTCAACTAATTTGTAGTTGATCAACACGATC
>JAJAVP010000161.1:110628-169951 GCA_020740425.3 Heterorhabditis indica
CATTGACCCCAGGCGTCGAGTGAGACGTTTTTAATGGCATTGCCCGAGGGGTCCAGTTTTCCAGCGGCGTACCCCACGCAGGTTTACACACTGGCAATTATTAAAATGATAGCAACAATCTGAGGGTTAAAAGTGTATCCACGCAGCGGATACGAACCATCAGTCGCCCGTCTACCACCGACAACCCAACCACTCAGCCATCAGCACCCACCGTTGGTGCCTACGGTCGCCGGTAGAAAACAACAAGAAAATCTACACGTTTAATAAAGAGTCTCACACAACGCTTATCATGGCATTAGACCATACGAGAATTCTATTAGACTTACAAAGTCCCTTAAATTTAACGAAAATGCCATTTCGGCATCGTAACATAAAATATCCGGTAACTGTGAAGAGGACGAACAGGAAAAGTGAAACGACTATGTCTGTTGTTTTGAAAGGTTCTACACGACACTCTAATCTCCAGCCCATAAAATATGTGAGTTTTCCCAAACCTATCATGTTTTCTTCTAGATGAACGTAATTCTGCTTTACTTAACGTCAGCATCGAGAAGCCCTTGCCACGAGATCGTGTTGATCAACTACAAATTAGTTGAGAAGAAGAATGATTGTTGGTGTAGTGCTACGAAACGACTCATCAACAGCCTCACTAATGTGATCTCCCATTGAGGGGGAACTGGCGTAGGACCAGTCATAGCCGGGCTTCACTCTGTTATGGTGAACGCGGGCATCGACTGACATCATTGTTTATTTAATAAAACATTGTATCACTGCCTATTTCACACTGTTTGAGATCCTCTTGCTGTCTTCGTCTTCTTGCCGTCCTTCCGTCCACGACACCTCCAACAACTAGCACCTAAAAATGAGAACCTTTAGAAGATGCATCATCTCATAGATATTATGAACGACTGGTATCGTACACTACACCAAGACTCGTCCTTCTTCTCAACTATTTTATAGTTGGTCAACACGACCTTGTGGTAAGGGTAACTGGATGTTGACGTTAGGTGAAGTAGAAAATGAGAATATCCTAGATTTGGAAAAGACATTTTGTTGAGCTTACACAAGAGTCACATACAATGCCTTACAAAATATTTTAGCGTGTCCCTGTTCACGGTCAACAAACTTACTCATATTTTTCTAAAGTGAGGCGTATTCGCTCTGGAGCTTCTCAGTATCAATCTCGTGTTTTATCTTTTCGCCAGTCCACTCACTTCTCACTCTCTCAAGATGACAGCCATTTTTTTGTTAAGCCTAAGCCTCATCAACCATGAACTGTCACGACAATAGCTCGTGCTCCATAGCTCAGGCAACACAAAGGATGACAAATTAGAGCACTATCATCTGCCAGTTACACGGCGAAGGGTATCTAACAAAATGTGCTATCATTTTTAAATGGTAAAAAGTGGTGAAAAATAACACAAACGGCTTATTTTTGCCTCTTCAAAAAGAAACACGAAATGAACGCTAAAATCTTTCTATTAGGTTGGTGGAAAAGAATTGCGGTTGTCACCATTTTAAATTTTGCGCCGGTTTTTCTAGTTATCTTTATCTTTTACTATAGTCATGTAATATATTTTGGTAAACAGTGAAAATGGCACTACTGATTTTTCCTATGTCTGTTGTTTTTATCGTTTCGTGTTGCTGAGTACAACCGCTTCAGTCAATCATGGACAAGAAGCAAATTCGAGCAATTTTATTGTACGAGTCCAAAATGGGACATAAAGCAGCGAAACTACTCGCAATACCAACCACGTATTTGGCCATGGGACCGTCACAGGACGTGCAACTCAGCATTGGCTCCAAAAATGTTGTGACGGAAATGAGAAGCTAGAACATGAAACGGGTTGTGGACGTCCCTCGGCTATCGACGACAACCAATTGAGGGCTATTATTGAAGCAGACCCATGGAAAACAACTCGAGAGGTGGCAGAAGAACTCAAAGTTAATCGTCCAACAGTCGTCCGACATTTGCGCCTAATTAGAAAAACAAAGGAGCTGAAGAAGTGGATGCCGCATGAGCTGAACNAATATCAAGCAAATCGGCTATACGAAATCTGCTCTACGCTTCTCATGCCTACTAAAAATTATCTCTTTCTGGATAGCCTTGTTGCATGTGATGAGAAGTGGCTTCTGTACAATAATCGAAAACGTTCATCACAGTCACTAGACCAAGGAGAAGCACCAGAACAGTTTCCTAAACCGAAGCTTCATGAAAAAAAGACTGGTCACTGTTTGGTGGTCGGCGAGAAGATATTGTCAGGAAATCGACAAAATACACCAAAAACTGGAACGTTTACGTCCAGCGCTAGTCAATCGAAAAGGACCAATTCTTCGTCATGACAACGCTCGACCGCACATCTCACAAATAACTTTGAGCAATTTAAATTAACGGGGCTACGAGAATCTGCCTCGCCCACCCTATTCTCTAGAGCTCTCACCAACCAATTATCACTTATTCAAGCATCTCGAGTACTTTCTACAAGAGAAGGTGTTTAAAGTCTAAGCAATTGTTCAAAACGCTTTCGATGAATTGCTTGTCTCCAGGATTTCAGAACGCTATCTCGCAGGAATAAACAAACTTATTTCTTTTTGGGAAAAATGTGTGAAGTCCAGTGGTTTTCATTTCGACTAATAAATTTCATTCTTAACTGAGATCTACTTTTTTAAAGTTTATGGTTAAAAACCGCAATTCTTTTTGCATCGACCTAATATCTCATCAAATAAATTCTAGGATTTTTCGACAATTATTTATTTTGCGAACATTTTACCGATTTCTGTTTACCAAGTCAAAACTAAGGATACTTCATAATTTCGTAAATTTCAGCAGTAATTCCTCTTCGGAAAAAATATCTCCTCTCCAACTCCCGAGACAGATATATACATTTGTTGCACAAGGTGGTAAAGTCGATATTTCTGTTAGTGAGGGGAACAGACCATCATCCTACCGAACCATTGCACTATCGATAACATTATTTCTATTATTCCATAATATCTCTTAATTTAATAATAGTTTAATATACAGTCAACAATTTATACAAAATTTTTGTCTATGATATATACGAGCCTTATCAATGTAATTAAACGATTTCCGGTAATTTATATGGTATTAAGAAAATGTAGATGCACTTCCATCGTATATTTAAGGCATATACATGAAATTGGAGGTACTGATAAGCTGAGCCCACCAAGTTAATCTTACTCACTCACATAACGGAATTTTAAAGTTTCGAAGTCTCACCACCAATAACTCACTGATAATTAGTCGGTTTTGTACACAGAAAATTTTAATTCCTATGGTTTTCCAAATAAATATTTTTGTTTTCCCTAAATGAAATTTTCTATCAGAAATTTTTCTTCATACCATAGCCTTTCTATATTAGTAATTGTAATTAACCGGGATCGTTAACAATATGATAACCTAACAAAATACTCGATAAACCAGTAGCTTTAGAGGTTATTTGTGAAAGTGAATTGTTGATTAATAGATATATTTTATTTAATGCACTAACATCCGGCAGACGTTATTAAAGTCGCCCACAACTTACATTAGTTAAAGCGTATATCCAGGCCCACACATCCTCGAGTTAAAAACAACATATGACTAAAGGACTTTATATTATTAATTTCTAATAGGCTTAGATAATTGTCATCTATTGGTGTGCCAACTTCTGCCACATCTTTGCACACTTCCCCATTTATCGGATCTTTCAACATGTTGAGGAATTTGCCTTGTTCATTGACCAGAGAGTTATGATTAATCCAGTGTATAGTATAGCATCCTGTTATCTGCTTGACTGATTGGTCGAGGAAGTTTAACCCAAAGCGCGTCATAAAATATTAGTTAGGCTTAGCCAAATCGAACAAATCCACTGATCAGTTCACTCATAATTCATGGAATTAGCAAAACAACAGAAATGCAGATACTGGTTTTCAATTTACTATGCACCAATGCATTCTTATGCTGAGAAGAATAACTCAGACTTAAAAAACGGAAAATGTATAGCATAAATTTTGAAAAGGCGTAAACAAATATATAATTACTGAGTTTTTTACACAAACAAACCGTACTGTTTATGCGCAAACGTACTAAAGTAATGTTACAGTTAAAGATTTTTTAAAATTTTATAAAATAGATCCTTATGCTAACAGCATATTTTATTTTAAGACTTGTAAATTTGATATTTAATAAATAAATAGATATTTTGCAAGTGTATGCCTGACCCTTCTATCCATATACTGTTTGTCTTATTTGCTTATCTGGTTGACATACGAGTTGTTCACCACTCAAGTGTACATTATCAAATAAAGCCGACGATTTAGAAAGGGTCATAGGTTTGAAGAACATGATGAAGGACAATATTAATATTGTCTTAATTAATTATGCAAAAATTACTGCAGTAAAAATTATATATTAAATAAAGCAGAACATTCAATTGAATAGATCATGATATTCCAAAATCAAATTTGTATTATACCTAAAATATTCACAATTTACTTAAATTTGCTCCAATTTTCATTCCACTACTGTAATTTCAGAGCAAATATTTCAAACGAATAGTTTGTTTATATATCAAGCTGGATAGCTACTGTTATTCTTTATAGTTAAGTACATGAAATCTGTCATTATTTTATTCTTAGTTACTTCAGTATTATTCAAGAAGAAATGTTTAAGAAACTCATAACAGTTTGAACTAGAACAGAAGTTTTAGCCTGATCTATTGCGATATAATCAGGTCTAGTCCCGTAACCAAAGCTCCTCGCTAATTCTCGCCCGGAAATTAGCATTGGGAAGCTGATCCGTACGTCTAATCTGCTTCGCAACTTGAACTAAGCCTTCGATAACATTTGTTCTAAGGAGCCAATACGAGGTGGGGGGGGGGGCGGGACATACCGAATTGTCTCATTCTACAGACGGCGTGTTTCGTCTTGTACCTAATGCAAATCCGAAATCAATCTTATTACAGTGGTTATCTACCAGAATCTCGAATAACTGGTAAGTTGTCAAAAGATTTAAGTTAAAAGGAAGTTAACACTTGCCTATCTCATTGTTTATAAAATGCTCGGACACGGTAATGAACTATTATTAGATAATTCTTCACACCTTGCAAAATTCATCTCTATTTTTTAAAATACTTTCATACATTTTCAACCGACGCAACTTATTTTTGTGCGCCGATACAATTATCTGTTAAGGCTTAGTCATAAATTTTCCTTTTCGTTTCATTAGTTGATGAATATCAGCCATCACTCCCCATCTAATAATCTTCTGGAATCCGATTTTAGCTCAACACAGAAAACACCCATACTTGTGAAAATGCTTTAAAAAAAATTATATTTACATTCCATCTAAAACATTGTAATTCAAGTTTGTAGTATTAGCCAATTTTTTAACAACTAATTATTCATTTGTTACTTGAATTCTATATTTATATTTTATAAAATCAGCGTCTTCAATTGATGAGCGTAGAATGAGACGTAACCGTACAGCCTTTAATGAAGAGCAATTGGAGGAATTAGAAAAGGCGTTTGCAGACTGTCCATATCCTGATATTTCCCAAAGAGAAAAGCTTGCTAAGGATACCCAACTTCCAGAAGCACGCATACAGGTACAATTCTTCAATTACTTTTAAAATAATTACATGTTATAATTGTAAAGTAAAAGCCATTTGTTGTGATACCAAAGCGCACCTTCTCCGAGCTTACAAATACTGTATGTTTGTCCTAGAGCAGGTGGTGATTAGAGCATGAACAAGCCGAGTAAAAGCTTTGAACTACCGCGATAGAAATTTTATAATTCAATGATATAGATTTCATGTATACATAAAACATGTGAGTTTAGGCAGATAGTTAGATAAAAAATATTCCCAAATGGATATTTTGTTATATATATCCCTAAATCACCCACTATCTTATGTTTTCTCCTTAGAACAAAAGATTAAAAGTCAGAAGTATTAGATCCAGTCTCACTTTCCAATTAAGTACCCAAATGAAAAACGTCGTAGATAAAAATAAACATGTAAATTTTATTTAATCCCTTTAGGCTAAAGATGATTAAGCATAAATCGTGTTTTATAATAAGTATATAATAACTACAAATTTCGAGAACTATCCAAAATAATCTAATTCATGAGTATTCGTGTTTTAAATAGGCTACTTCTTATATTATGCACTACCGACTATGTTAATCCTCTTTCCGGACAATCAAACAAGCCGTCTCGCTACATGCACACTGATGACACTAAATCATGCGTAAATAGTGAAGGGTAATTCCCCCATGAGACGACAGATTACTGTAGTTCCTCAAAGGTCACCGTACTTAAAACGGGAATGGGTAATCCATCCTACCTATAATCTTTCTTAGTAAGCCTTCAATATCACAACTAAATAATTTCGAAACGTAGATCTAAGTCATTATGAATTCATAGGGGAATAGAGCACTTAAATATCTGCCTCATGAAGCACATTTAACCATGTTAATACAACCTATATATTTAAGGTTTGGTTCAAAAACCGTCGCGCTAAACAACGGAAAAGGATGCGTAACCAAAGTAATGATGAGATCAATCAAACACCACAAACGAGCCCTCCAAAAGAGAATACAATGATCAGTAAGTATACGGATAGTATTATTATTAATTTATAAGTAAATTATGAAGGTCTCCATAGTGTTCACTATTTACAAAGGGTAACAAAATAGGAATTTACATTTAAAATATCCGAAAATGAAATACGATAATACAGAAAAGATAAATAGAACATTTAGCCTGGACACCCGGCGTGACTAATTTTTTCTCTACTGTTCCCTCTCTAAATTCCTACATACAATATCCCGCTGCACTTTTACAATATCATCATACACAGGTTCGTCAGCAAAACTCCATTAAGATTGAATTATTTGGACATTTAGAAGCACTTGTAATAAAGTAAACTTAATATAAGAATTAGTGGTATTATTATAAACAACTGCTCAATTTTCTTCCTGATATTCGATACTTTGGTGCTTAATCTGGTTTATCCAAAATGGATTACATAGACATCTTACAAATGTTACGTATCAGATTAGAAAATTTAATGCTTGTGTGACAAAGAAGTTGGTAGAAAATATTTCTTCGAAAATCAGATATTCAATTATTTCCCAAATTACATTATTTCAGGTTACACAACTACCACAATTAACTCCACAATTTAAACTATAAACATCTGTGTAATTTAAATAATTGTACATATTATATTAGCTGGCATGTCTAATACAGTATTATATTCAGTCGGAATTTTCACTCATGTTTTATATAAATATTTGTTCGATTTATAATGATATCTGTTAAATTAATACAATATGAAGTAATTATTTAATGTCTTTCAATACGCAAAGTTGTTATGTATAAAAATCATAATTTATGAACTTGTAAATTACAAACTTAGGTTTCTGTAAGTAGCAACATGATTATTGCTGGTCATTCCTACCTTTAATAAGTGTTAATCTTCTTGTCAGAGTTCTTGCTAAGATATTTTGTAAAACATGTATAATGAATATAACTAAATAAAATATTTCCTAGAACGGTACAGCTGTGATGACGAACAGGAAAGCAAATATAGCTAAGATTTATTTGATTTACTTTGCATTGTAAATAAAACTGAATTCTGCATGATAAAAATAAAATAATGAGCAGAAAACAACTCTCACAATACGCTTATCAGTCTGAAATCGGTTGACCGTTACATGAAGCAAGCGACACTTCTTTAGCCAACGACCACAAATTACGAAGGCAAGAAAAATACCAGAAAAATGTTAAAAAGTAAAGAGTTAAAAATTGTATATGCAAACAGCTAGAATGTTTTTAAGATGCTGTATTTACTATTTGCAAATGGGATAGAAATTTCTTTTGAATATAGGGCCTTGTTTTTCCGGATGGTTGCTCTTTATTTTTGAATTAACATCGCAAATGTTCGTGTATAAATTTGTCGAGTTATTCTGGTAATTAAATACCCTTTATTGCTATGAATTCATCTCATGTCGAAAATATATACAATTTTAGAAGATAGTACAAATTAAAGGCAAAAACAAAAATACAGGAGAAATTGAAGCAATAATTATGTATATATAATGGTAGAAATCTAAGTCATACAGAAGTTTTTACATTCGTTATAAGTGGCAAAATTATTAGCATTCCCTTCTCGCCCGTAAAACGTGAAGAGCATACAGTTTTTGAAACTTTTATTGTAGTAATATCTGAATAAGTTCTAAGTTTGTTTTCCGTTAAATCTCTGAATAATCTTAGTGAAAACATGTATATACTTTTGATTTCTTCTCATTCTATATCCAATTCGAATATACTAATTTCACTTCTTCGTCTCTTTGTTATTCAAATAATTTTCATTTAATAGATTTACTAACTCTAAATCTTAATTTTATGGTGCAATCGCAGCATTTTTCTCAAATTACTTTACCTACCGTGGAGTATGCTTTCCATTTGCTCCAAATTTTCCAGCATCATACTGCAGTTCGCACACGTATTCTATAAATAAATTTCTAAAATTTTTTTATCCTTAATAATAAATAAATTGTCAAATCTAATATTTGCCAATAGCCAATAAACAGAAATATTGAACCTTTTGAGGGACAACAGAGGTTATCCTCACACGTATAATTCTTAGGGCAATCGGTACATGGCGTCGGAGCGTCTAAAGACGTAGCGCCGGCGGCGAATGTGCCAGATGGACAAACAGCTGCAGATAAAGGTAAACATGTGCATCCAGTTATAAAATGTTTAGAATCAGTTTTAAGAATCAGACCTTTTCTGGAAGAAAGACCAGTTTCTTTAGCGCTACTACATCTATCCATACATTCTTGTCTAGTCGCAAATCGATTATCGTTTCCATTACAACCCTGTTTTAATGAAGTTTTAGCATGTAACTACAATTATTATTAGCATTTGCTTCCCAATTAAAAAACTTATTTGCATGCATGCATCTCTGCTTCCATGAAATCCAAAATAATTATTAAAACTTTTGAATGTAGAATAAATATAGTCACGGTTGGAGCGTACCTTGTAGTAAAACGGTTGGCAACGTTTAGTAGTTGCATCAAAATAAAACCTCTGTCCACTTGGTTCGGAACACCGTTCGCCTGTTACCCGCCCTATTTAATAACAATGATCTCTGGAGAGTATAACCCGTAAAGTAATTTTTAATAGAGTAAATATAGTGCAACCCTCCTACCACTTAAGTCTTTCACTTTAATATAGTACCTAATTCAATTTAGATTAAGATAGTAATACAATTGTTCATACCTTGAAAGCATTCTTTTTGAGTATAAGCCAGAGGAAATAATAGTAGTAAGTATAGCATGTTATCTAAAAAAAACTTAATAAAGAAATTCTGTTGAAGAAATGGTAATTCTGTTACTGTAAACTGTTACTACAATAAGGGAGACAGTATTTATAGGCAAACTAGTAAATACTATGGTAGTTTTCCATTTCTATCCATTCAACATGTTGTTGGATACTAGTATAGGCCATAAAGCCTAGTCTAAAATGTACGAAATAAGCATCCAAATATAGCCTTCTTCCACTTTATCATACTTTCATCTATCCATGTGACTAACAAACAATCATCGAAGTAATTGGGAATCCATAAATTCCATAAAGGGGGTACCTGTATTAAGTACTTTTAATAATTATAAGCCATGTACTAGCATTTAATATGTAAGTACAATATTAGTTCTGCCTACAATTAATCTCTATCTATTACCAACAGGAAATCATTAAGGTACAACTTTGAAATATTAATAGTTCAATTAAAAACTTATAAACCTTCTATTCTAAAATTTGCTATACAAATATGATAGCTAATCTCATTAACATGCGCTAAAAGCAATGACATGGCTAATGTGAGCCTAAGATGTACCGCCAAATGCAATGCAGTTATCACAACAGATCTTTGCCCAACCTGTTTCTCCCTGCAAGGTATTACACTAGTGACATCGTTACAGTTATGCGCTGCTTTTTACAATCAATGTTTCTACACTGAAAAACGATTATGGATCTACCCTTATGTAAATAAAGAGCTATGTAGTTACGATGTACGTCGTCAATCTGATTTCATCTGTTAAGCTCCGAGAAGAATTCAGTTAACAAATCTGAAAAGAAAAGCAAAAGCAGAGTAATAGTACTAAATTTTATAAATATTGCTAAAATGTTTGTGACAATTAATGAAAAAACGGCATTTATTCGCAATATACAAAGAATATCTGATCGAATCACATCTCTAATAAACTACAACACCAAAACGGCGCTACAAGTGACCTAATAACTACAGTCTACCCGTATAAGATATTATGTCAGATGAACAACTGGATACAAAGCTGTTAAGAGAAATATGTAATATACCATGCTAGAATGAGTATTGTAATCAACAGTAATGAAGGAAAAAATTAGTAAAACATGTAAATAATGAATTTCCAGATATATAAGAACTATTAAGATTCCCGAATTAATTTCAAATATACAGATATGACATAGTCAACTGGAATATAAATAAAGAAAGCAACAAATTAGGATTTAGGCAACAATATCCCGGAGAGCGCAATTCGACATCAAAACTTGCTTCAATTCATCGTCAACCCCACACAAAATACATAACAATTGCTGGATCTGAAAAAGAAACTATTAATATTTAAATTCCTTATAACAGAAAATTATATTTATAGCATCTTTTAAATTAAATATATGAATAGAAAAGTGGGAAGAAAGCAACTGGATATTCGTAAGTATAGTAAATTGTTGTAGAATATATAGAAACAGAGTATATGCAAATATAATGTTTACCCACCAACTGTTTTCTTTTTTCACTCGTCTGTTCCATATCAGATATTCTTTGACGCACCCTTAAAACGAGATCTACGATTTCCACATGGTGCTTTGTAGAAAGCACTTTAGTTCCTAAACATAACTGCCAGTCTTAGAAACAGTTCAATTACTATGACCTTCGCAACTATAACAAATAATCATATCTGATACCTAAGTCAGCAGAGCATAGAGCGTCCACATAATGAGCCTTTAGCTGTGCATTGACGTCACGAACTCTAATGGCCAGCCAACCAGTGAAATTTGAACTCGAAACGAAACGACGGTAAAGACCTAGCAAATACATTATTATTATTATTATTATTATTATTATTATTATTATTATTATTATTATTATTATTACTAAATTATTAGTTTATGGTACCTAAATAAGAGTCAATTAAAAAAACCTGTCCAATCGCCCTTAATCCTACAGGTTAAAGAAGGACCAGCACCATCAACAGTAGACAAAAATTCTTCAATTAAGAATGGCCGAGTTGTTGGAATAGACTAAATAGCAAATACTGTTCTCACAAAAGCAGAAAGTTTTTACGACGATATACAGATCATGCAACACATTTACTTAGAATAAATAAACCTTAAATGGAGATATTTCCTTTCGCAATGGCATTAGTGATGAGAGATATCGCTCCAAAGGAATTATGAAACTCTGTGTTAACTCAAGAAAATGTTGTCGAAGTACGCTATTCATCACCTAAATTTCTGTCCCTTTTGGAGTATATATTGGTTTCCAATAGTTTCCGGAAATAACTTATACAAATTTACCTCCTGTGGACGACCAGTTTTCATTAATTTCTTCAGAATACTTGTATCTCTAGTTAGGAATGGTTTGTACTGAGTATATAGACCAGGTTTTGTATCCAATGTTCGCCCATCCCAATTTCTTCTAAATCATTAATAAAATCATGAGAAATTGCTCAGTTCTAAAAAAAGCATTCACAGTAATTATATACCTAGTTTTTTCTTGCTTATCTCCTATTGTTTCACCATCTAAAATATCTCCAACTCTAAGGATATGTGGCCAGTGAACAAGTGCTTTGATAAAAAATGGATTGGTTACACCTAATAGAACATGGGGTCTGGAATATTATTAATGAACCATAATTTTTTCATAGATAAACCTGAATTACCAATTTTTCTTTCCAAGAAATTAAATTGCAAAAATAGATAGCATTAAATATAAAATAACTCACGGGGACCGACATTTGGATGAGTACTCTTTGAACTCCGAGTCATGAATAGTGAAAAATGGTCGGTAGTCGTCAAAATATTTCAACGGTGCAATTAATGAAACTAGGGCTTGAACAATAGATGAACAGCGCTGAGGTGTATTAGCCACAATGAGAACAGGCTATAAAGAAAATTAGCAAAAATTAATTGATATTATCGAGATATTAGACTAATGTACGCGCTCACTTACAGCTATAAATCAACAAATACATAAAGTAATTATCATAGAAGATAGCATTATAATCTACCTCCCCTATCAGAACCAATTCCCACAACAATTGGACATGATTTAAAATACTGTTCAGAGCTTTATATACATCGATATGATGGACGGTTGACAGAACCAATGTTTCAAAATGTGAACCATCTTTAATCTGGAAAAAAACCAATGGTTAAACTACAAGATCTTTCTCACTAATAATTAGTGTAATAATTACAAACGAAACCTTGCTATCCATTAATATATGTTTATTATCAAAAGGTAGTTCGACCATGCAAGGTATCCTACACTGAACTATTGAACCCATTAGAGGAAGCGATAAAAGTTCACCAGGAGACGGAGATGGCCATTGATCAATGTCATGACAAGCTGTAATCAGATTTTACCTTTCACTCAAACAATAATAAAATAAATAAGTTATTAGTGTGAATATTGGCAATAAGTATGTTATATACCTGTTTCTATAACACTTTCTCCATTCTCAAAAAATTGAAGTGCTATCCGTTGTATTAATGTAGAAAAGAGATTAAAAAAGGGAAGGATTGATATAAGTACAAGACTCTGAAATACTATTTTTAGATCGAATACTGTCATAAATATTATATATAAGCGCACCTTTTGATAATAGCCTCTAGAGATGGTTGGATCCTTTTGTTGACGGAAATGCACGAATCCAAATAAATACCGCGGATCAAATCCTGTCGATGGTGAAGACTGTTCGAGAAGAGAACGTTGGGCCAACGTCATATCAGTAGTAGTTCTAAGAAATTAATATTTACTAATGACAAATATATAACGTTCTATAGATTTTTAAGATGATGTTTTTTCCTAATTATACCTAGAATTTCCATTGAATGTCAAGAATACCTCCTAATTCCTGTTAAACCAAAACAGACCATTACTGAATATTCCATTGTTATTACATCCAACCTTCGTATTCGAAAGTGAAAATTGGTATCCTTCGTGTTCCCACTATTTGAATCAGGAAATGCTAGATAACAGATATTCGTCTTCTCTTGTGAACTCAAAATCGCGTCACCTGGATAGATTACCTAAAATAACAAATATGGTATCCTAAATTTAAAAGAAAATTGAAAGCAAAGAAAAACTCACTTCAAGGGCTTGTCCCAGTTCTAGATCAAAAGTAACTACACATATGGAGTGGACCCAATCACTAAATCGTTTCCAGGGAGGCCATTCACCATCCATAGGATTCTAAATGACAGAATATTATAAAATACAAAGTACAAACGTAATTAAAATCATGTAATTTTAGTACTATATTATAGATTGTAATGTGATAAATGTGATTAATCCAAATGGCAACAAGCCAAGGACCTGGATAAGTACAGAAAAAGCGAAAAATCAATACTTGGCACGGCCTTTACACCACGAAACACGTCTGACCAGTTCGATGGTTGAACAAGATGTGTACCCGTTAGTACATAATAGCTTTGTAAACTACGTACTTATTGGGCCAGAAAAAGATTACATAAAAAATTCTATTACTTGGTGCTATGAATAAGAAGTAACTAGAGTTATTTCATGCAAGTCAGGAGTATTAAATACTACCACTGCAATGGCCATAGACAGACCACCTAGCACCGAGCACAGATCCAGATTACGCCCACTAACGCTAATAACTTTAAGTTAATTGAAACGCTTAGTTGTAGATTCATCCATCAGAAATAACAGGTGAGTAATTCATGTAGAATTATATTTCGTGGCACAAAAGCATTCGATTAAAATTTTACTTACAACCCATATTATTAACAAGTGGTATAGAAATCAGTAAAATCCCAAGTGATCAACACATCATCACTAGAGTTGCCCTATCCACGATCATATTTTCCAGTGCTAATCTAGATAATTTACAATTAAAAATATTTGAAATTATGCACTGTAATTATTAAAATTAAATGATGGAACATCTATATCTCTGAGGATATGAATTGTACACAACACGGAAGAACAGCCCAGAATTAAATGTTATTGCAGATACTTCAAATGCCAAACAAATCAAAATAATGAGGCAGTTGAATATTCCTAACAGCGAAAATCACATTGAAATGAGAATGAGTATCCTAATAGAGAAATTTAGTCTTCAAATAAATGAAAGCAGCGAAAATCGAGAATCATGTGGGATTATATGAAGTGGCACGACAGGTAGCTTATACTTAACAGAATTACACCGCTTTACATTTTAATCAAAGTGAGTGATAAGTGAAGATAGAAATAATATTTGTTACACTTAAGATTTATACGAAAAGTAGCTAATTATTAAATGAAAAAAGACGTATAGAACATATGGTTCCTTTTACTTCTCTTTATTGTCCTTTGTATCTAGATCAAGGTTTAACAAAAGCTGCTCTAATTCAGACAGCTTGCGTTCATTATGTTCCTGGAATTAGAGCTTAAATTTTAAAAACATCAAAGAAAGCTGTAGCACTGGTATAGCTCACTTCTAAGTATGACCAAGCGTATTTCAAAAATGAACCAAGATCAGTAATGAAGGCGTTGACAGAATCATACTGGAAATATGTTACAAAAAAATATCTAATAATATGTCAGTTTCTTTTTAAATTTAACTCATTTAAACACGAGTAATTCAGAAATATAAAACCTTATGAAGGTCCCCTTCAATCATTTGGAGGGAAAGCATACTAGCCCGTCGAGATGAACGGGGCACCGGAATATTTTGTAGACTTCTGTACAGCCGACTTGTCGCCTTTACCTTTTCAAGAATTTGAGAACATTCCTGAAAATACACAAAAGTAAGCAATATACTATTTCAAAAAAGAACTAACCTCGACTACAGGGTTTAATTTGTTTCGTTTGGGTCGCGTTTTCTTTTGATCCTCATCATCCACATCATCTTCAAAATCTGAGTCAGCTATTACTCGTTTACGGCGAACATTTGCCTAGAATGATATCAACCACGAAATATAAAATTCCTTAAAGCAGATTTAATTTATATATAAAAACATATCCTCACAGCAAAATAATCATCAGCATCACTGTCGCTGTCATCTTGTTCATCTTTACCTATTTCGGAATCTTCTTCTGGAATTCGCTTCTTTGTTTTTTCGCTCTCATCCTTTTTTTTGGCTTGTACACGCAAACAATACATGCAAGTCCATCTGAAATTCCTTTTTTTAAAAATCAAAGAAATATTAGAAGAGTAAAATTCCTCACACTGAAGGTCGCTCTGAGAGCTTTGGACGTGTACAATAATAGTGAACTATTCTTCCACAATTATTACAAGCTATCTTTGCTTCTCGATTCCGCCTAGTTCCACAGGATTGACATCTCTATAAAAATATTAAAAATTCATATAACATCAACAAAAAATATACAATACCTTTTCAATAATACTCTTCTGCCAGTCAATTCGCGAGTCTAAATAATTTCGTAAAATATGTACTGCTGAAGCATTTTGACACTCTGTTAGCCGTTGCTTCCACCTCTCTATTTTAAGCCACGAAAATGAACCTGAAAACATCTTATCTACTAAGGATATACTTCTTCTATAGTTTAAATGGCCTACCAGTTTCTTGTGCTTTTTTCATCTGTAGTTTTGTGATTATAGCAGGTGAAGGTATGGAATCAACCAATTCAGCTAACCGCTCCTTCTAAAAAGGGACACTTCGAATTTAAGTCTAAAAGAACACGAGATTTTAAAAAAGTTAGTATATATATGACTCACCACATCGATCAACGTTTCACTATCTGACAGTAATGATTCAAATGTACTAAAACTCGCTAATGTTGTCAAATAGCTGTCTTTAAGATCTGATGCCAACATTAGAATAGAATTTTTAAGAGCACCCAATGAATCTTGAGGAATTTCATCCTTATCTTTATCAGATTCATTTTCTAAGGCAGGCCTAAATATCAATCTTTGTTAAGGAAATCTGGATTACATTGGCATGCCCAGAAATAAAATAAATCATGCAAATACGGAGTAAATAATGCAGTAATTTACTTACGTTCGACTTCTCTCTTTACTCCCACATTCTATTGTACGAACAATATCATCCATATTCTTCGTTATAAACTAAAACCATACTACAATTAAGGCTGTATTTATCATAACAATAAAAATGGAAAAGGCAACCAACAGATTTGAGCTTCCCTTCCCGTACTCCCGTTTTATTAAGCGAATCAACTAGTTTATTTAACATTTCTACTTCTGTTATACAATACCACCGTTCAGAGCAACTAAAATAAATTATGAAAATGGAATACATAATGTTAAATTAATAATAATACGAAACTGAATTTTAACAAACCTCTCTGGTTCTAATTCAGGCCAGTCTATACCAAGCTGAGCTTCATGACTGATTTCTTGCTCGTCATCAAATTGTATACCAGATATGAGACAGGTTTTAACAAATTTCTCGTACGAAGTTATTCCCCTCTGAAGGCATAACGCGAATACATAGAAATTAGCATAGAATTTTATAACTATTTACAAGTAATATATTTAAGTACACCAACATCCTGAATCCACAACCCAGCATCTGAATTTCCCAAAGGGAACCAGTAGTAACTTCTAAAGTGACGATCTTGACCAATTGGCAATATCCGTTTCAATTGTGTTTGCTTTCGTTTTTCATGCTAAAGAATAAATATAATAAAGGTAATAGAAGCGAAAATCCTTAGTCTAATACATCATAGATTTTCTAACCGATAGCTTCTCCAAGAGTTCTTCTAATTTGTCACCACCGTCATCAATCTTCCTCTCCAAATAAATTCGTTGTTTCTGTTTCTCTACTTTCTCTCTAGCTTTATCTCGAGATAATGAACAATCGTTGTCATAATGAATTTCTGGTAATTCTGCGAGTTCTTCTCTCCAGGCATCAAGCTAGGAAAAAATGTACTTATGAATCAACAGCAATACAAGGAAACGGTATGCTAGGTACCTGGATAGTTTGTTTCTTAATTCTCTCCGTTAAGTTTTTAGCTTCATCACTCCATCCATCCTGGCTAATATAGTCCTATAAAAAGTGGCAAAATTCAATTAAAATGGAAAATAAATAAAGTCATTACCAACAAGATAAAGAGGAAATTAGTGCTTACTTTAAATGATTCAAGATCGAGGATTCGGTACAATAGATGACGAGCTATAAACAACTGATCCTCTGATGATAGTTCCCATAATTCTTTCTCGGCAGAAAAACGATCAAGTAATAACTTCGACTCTTCTTGCTAGCAAATTATACAATATAGTAAAGAAATTCAACAAAATACTACAGTGGACTTACCATTTCTAGTTGTGATATATCTAGTACGCCATCAGGACTTCCACTACCATTCTGAGCTTCATCATCACGCTCAATCTCTGTTAGAGTGGATGCATCTTCTTCATTGTGCACAACTTCCAGTTTGTGCCGTTTCCTTCAATTTAATTAGAATAAAACTATAATAAAAACAAATTACCGTTATAATAAATATCCCGAACTTACTCTTTCTCATCACCAAGTTCAGTCCTTCCTATGAGCAGTGCACGACACAGCTCTGATACGACATTGTCATCAATGGTCAGCTCACGAATACGAGTATTAAAGTGAGAAATATTCTGTAATATTCATATTAAGAAATGGAAACCAGCTAAATAAATCATGTTCTTAGTTCATATATATATATATATATATATATATATATATATATATATATATATTTATGTNATATATATATATATATATATATATATATATATATATATATATATATATTTATGTGTAATATATTTACCACATCTCATCAGTAAAAGTACAAACTCAAAAACCTTTTTTAGACTACTAACCGATATTTGCTCCGCTCCTCTTACAGTAAATCATATGGGTTAGCATATCTAAGATATGTCGCTAACCTTGTACTCAACATCTTGTAGCAGAGCTCTAAGAAATGACCCAAACACCTTTGATGTATATTTGATGAAACCAACATATCCATCATTGAGAGCATCAAACAGTTGGGCTATAAATACGTAAAATAAACATAAACATTAGGAAAATCATGTATCCAGATATGCTTACCAGCTGAAATCTTAATATCACAGTCAATAAACTTCTTTTGTGATGAAATAAACTGAGTAATCATTAAACATTCGCTGAATATTATAGATTCTCGATCAGCGACAGTTACAGCTCGCCCTGGACAAGAAAGTTCCACACTGATAAGCGACAAATCTTCCATGAAAACCTTCTAAACAATTATTCTATATTGAAATAAGAATAGTGATTTCTCTTTCTGAACAAATATCAATATTTCGAAAAACATTGTTACTATGTCCCTCTAGTGAATTAGAAATTAATTTATGTTTTCGAATTTTCCAACAATTTTAAATGTTAAATATAAAAGAGGCTATCTATACATATTTATTAGAAAAAAAAAGATATTTATAAAGACAATTACACACACCTGAGTAAAATAAGTCCTGATTTTCGCTTCCATCTTTTTATATTTATCCTTTCTCTGCTCATTCATCTTTTCCTTGAATTCTCTTCTTGCTTCTTTTGATGACATCTTCTTCCTAAGCTTTTTAAAATAAAGAAATTTGTAGATTTTATACTTAAAATAAATACACAAAAGTATTTCTAAGCTTACATTGCTTCTTGATCCTTAATTTTATCATAAACTTTTCTAACTACAAATCTATGCAGCTCGCAATTGATCTTTTCAATTTGTACACCAGATAATACTTTGGCAGCCCAAGCAGCAGCAGACATAAATTCCTAAAGGAAATACAATAGAACTTGATTTAAAAACCCACGTTATGAGCAAAGAACAATACCAAACCTGATAATCTCTTTTTCTCCAAGCTTCTGATAATTTCATATTTGCAGAAATAAAGCGTTTTTCGCTCCTCTTTTGTGGAGTCATAAATGGATTATTAACATTTGTTTCGGTATCTGATGGAACAGCAGGTGAGCCAGTTACCACAAACTTTTTTAGGCTCTAAAAGCTAATATAATTAAACATATCTACTGGCAGCTATCACACTAAGCAATTTAGAAATGACGAACTAGTAAACAAATGTGACCTACATTACTGTCTTTTTCTTTTTTTAACTTTGTTTCTTTTTTTGTCTTTTTTAGATTTTCCTTCTTCTTTTTTTCTAATTTTCTGCTAGTTGGTGGTAGACCACTTCTTCGTTCACCAAAATTTACAAAGGTAATTAATGGAGCGTCTGAGTCAGAATCCGAATGCGATACATTCTGAAAAATCAGTTGTATAACTAATTCGCAATTCCGAAAGATGTTTAGAACTCAAAATTTTTTACCCTACCTTTTCTTCATCACGATTAGATGAATTAACAACCATAGCCACACTTCGAGGTTTCGATACTTTCGTAACTCCAGAACAAAAAATAGGAGCTAACTTATCTTTGATACCATATTCTTTTTTGTAAATTTCATCTACCTAAAATACAAACTTTTTAACCATTACAAACCCAGATAAACAACATGGGAATCATTAATGGTTCGACCTGCCAAGGTTTTCCACTTTGTCTCGAAGCAACGAGTTGAATAAGAGCTCTTATGTCATCTTCAGATATCTCATATCGACGCCTGCTCATCATTTATACCATCAATATGTTGATTCATACATTTTAAAAGTATAAGCCATTTCTCACTTCAAATCTCTGCACATGATTTTCTCAGTCTCCTTGCCATCGAGTCCAATTGAATAAAAAACTGCTCCGCCTCGTTTCTCAACTCCTTTAATCTCCACAACTGTAGACCTGTATTTAAATAAGAAACATTTGTTTTTAATGCATGACTTGAAATCTTCACTTACGTATCTTTATCAGGTTTGAACTTAACATGTTCACCCTTTACAAAAAAATCTTCTAAATAATTCTCGACTGATTCAACGAGATCATCAAGTGTATATGTACCTAGAATTAATAGTTAGCATATAATATCGAGAATAACCGTTCTGAGAGTGCAGAAACAAAAGTATTTTAGTATAATTGCTTGCTCATCTAAGTAAATATATTAATTTGAATTTTTTTTAAAATCATACTCACTGTGATGCACTTTATTACAAACTTCTTTAATGACAACATTTTCAATTTTTTGCTTCAACTCTGCGAGTTTCGCATTCTCTTGAGACATTGCTTCTTCAAAAGTAAGGTCATACACTGAAGACTTATGTCTGCAAGCCCATATACTATCCTTCTTAAATCTGAAAAAAACTAGTAAATAATCCGCTACAAAAAAATCGTTTTAAAAACCTACGTCCAATTAAAGCGTGTAAAAGAAGAAGATACCTTACGAGATTCACTACAACAACTTGAACTTAAAGAAGTTATGAAAGTAAAATGGAACATTTAAATACAAAAATATAAGGAAACTAAATAAATCATTCTTAGACTCAAAACACTAGTTATTTATGAAAAAAATTGCAAAACTTCCTCATTGTTGCAATAGTAGCAAAATATTTTGTATGACTAGTAAGCAAAAATGAAAATGTCTTCTTAACGCAATGAAAGTTCAAAATTAAAATAGCTATATACTACGTAGAAAACGGAACACAATCACATAAAATCCTCCCTTATAACTATTAGTTATTTGAAACTACCGCCAAGCAATTGACAAAGCGTAAACACAGTGGGTAGTAATTGTAAAACGCTATATTGTTTCTTTCTAAGATTAATTCTACTTGCATTCAAACCCGAAAGAAACTTACGTATCACTAGATACTGGAAGAGACGATAATTCATTCATGTTACTTATATCGCCGAGTAGTTTCTTCTGTGTTATAGAGTTTGGAGTTAAAAAGCAATCACCACCAGAAATGCCGATGGGCATCACATGAAATATTAGATTCAAAAATATTTAATTTCTTAACCATTAGGTTAAATAATAGGCTTTATTAATGGAACATTATGTTCACGGAGTCATTCACAAAAAAATCAATAGGTTGTTACTACAGATCACATCCAGAATCGAATATTATATTCCAAAATACACAAGAAAAGAATAAGATTGTAATTAGCACTTTAAATCCTGCATCTATGTCATATCTCTAATATCTTTGTTCTATGACGTATCACTCACTTTCACTCCAAACTAAGAAAAAACTTTAATAAGTTACATTATGTATATTTAGTTGACAGTTCAGTGATCTTGGGAGATGAAGACGAATTCGAAATTTTTGGAAACAACACTAAATTGCTAAAATGCATTAATAGTAATGCGATGAACAAATTTAAAATAATAGTATACGCGGTTAATTACTACACTTGCGCGCCGTTTTAAACGTTACTATATACAGTACTCCGCTTGCAATTATGTTTGTTTGTTTGCTACCTTTTACATAATAAATGTAGTTAAACATTGTCTTCATGTTAACGAAATATTGAAGTATTTGTTTCCAAAGCTTCCTGCACTAATTATTTCAAAAATTGTGTAAGGCTTAACGTTCTGAAGGTATCGTTTTTTTCACTAGAATAATTAGGCATAATTTATCTAATCAGTAACTAGATTTAAAAATATATAACTTTTCTCATTCATGCAGAATAATCTGCTTAATGTTGTTACAATAACTTCACCCCCAAAAGTTTGAAGATCGAAAGCTTCTTGAATCAGATTCCTTAAATATATTTTTTGAATTTGATCGTGGAATAATTAGTTATGAGTATTACTTTTTAGGTAAATGACTATGCTATGGAAAATATGATGCAAAGTAAAGAGGAAGATATATATGCATTTGCTAATATCGCGTGGTCGCCCGTAAATAATGATCAGTCGTCTAGATGGGAGATAGGAGGGTTTGACAATTATGTTCCTATACATTATTAAAACAATTCAAATGTTCTTTATCATGGAAAATTTATGATACTGCTTTCCAGGTTGCGGAATCGAGATTCTTCCCAAAAACAACATGAAATCTTTCTGACTTCTACTCCTCGTTTGTCATATCCAATAAGTTCTCCATGCGGTACAGAACGGTATATATCTATAGCAAAATATTGAGCTGTGGCATATACATTTACTTACTTAATTTAATGTATTTTTGTAAAATCCTAGGGCCATTCGCTCTTCACGACTAATGATGTTAAAATCATCGTTCTCCAGACTTTTCAGCTGGTTGAAACGTATTATTGCACCTCAGGGCCCAATTTTGATACCAGACAACTCACTAGTATTGGAAAGACTGTGAGAATTAATCTCTTGATATTCTGCCTCTTTTCCGATAATATTATTGAACATATTTTTGCTAATCCGTTTTCTTTTTCATGGAATGTGTTTCAGAAATAACAGCCAAGGTTACCAGTTTTTCTATTCAAAGTGCAAAGTGAGTTTGATATATTAGCTTATCTAATATTTGCAATAATTCCACTGAGTTGTAGTTAAACCAGTTATGTTTTAAAAATTTCTATAATGTTTGTCTTTTAGGATAAACATTTTTTTATACTTTTGAAAATGAATACTAACCCAAGTCACCAAATCTCTTGTAATTAACGGATGTATTTTCAGAATTGTGAATGTTTACCATAGTCATTATGTGATTGCTAAGCATACAGTAAATAGGACAAGAGTTGAGCTCTTTCATAATATTCCATTGATATATTTCTAGAAAGACTAATGAACTGGAATATAAGTGTCGGTAGTCTGTTCTCATGACTTACAACGGGGCGGCGTCCTTGCGCATTCTACTCTTCTTCTTTGCATCTCAAACGTCTGTATACTATCTTCTGGTTTTCTTGTCCAAGAGAAGGAATAATAGCGCATTTTGATGGTTCTTATCCAATGTTTCTTTTATCTTCTAAGTATGTTTATATGGAATCTTTGTTCCTATACTTTATTCTGTATTTCTCCGGCTACAAACCCCTCGGTCCCCTCTCACTTTCTCTCTATCGTCTTTCTGTCTTACGCACGCAGATAAACAAACCCTCCAAACTTCATTTGTTTTCCACTATCTATGTCTATCTTCACATGAACGTACACAATATTATTATATAAGTTTGTTTGTCATTGTTTTACATACAAATCCAGGCCCTAACTAAAGAAGTAAATTTGATATGAAGTGTTACATATTATATGAGTAAGCTCAATACAAAACGTTTGGTTCCATTCATATCTGTGGTTTTCATTATTTTCTGCCGTATTGTTCTATTCTATTATGACAAATTTGCTGTCATCATTCTTTAAGCATCGAAAATTTCCGTTGTGCGCAATTCTATTTTATTGATGCTGGTATTATAGTTCTTACTGACTGGTTAGTACTGGAAAATTCGGCTACATGAAATGAAATAGATGACTGTAACCAACAAAAGACTACTATTTATGCACTTAGGTTTTTCTCAACTTTCCTATCTTAATAATATTTTCAATTACGCTTTCATACCTCTCAATTATAGCACCGTAGTCTATCGGTCTGTGCCGATACAATCTTTGCTATCCTTTTTTGGATAATATCGATTCCCTTTCAATATCGCTGTACACTTTGGTCCACCACTGTTCAACATCAACAAATAATCGTAGCCACCTAACTTTAGCAGAACATATGATATGTTATTTATAAACTCCGGAAAAGTTATTCAGTGCTATCTTGTATTACTGCTTAATTATCGTATCCCTCTACATTCCATAGCGTCTAGTTTACGTTAAAATGCATGTTACATTGTATCAATTATCATTCGTTATTTATTATATGAAAACTACTGAGTATATTGACTTGTACTGTGATGTCTCGTTTATGACTATTGGTCTACATTCACACAGGAAAGAATTGTGTTCTACTGTCTAGTCTGTTAATATAATAGTTCTTACAAATGTATTTTTCAGCATCTATAACACATCTGGAATGTCTGGTGGTTGGGATTGAGAATGTTTCAAAAAATGTAAATGCATGGTTTTCAATGCATATTAGACAATTTGTTTTGCACAAAATAGTTATCCTATTTTAGATTAACCGACAGAAAAAGTTATCTTTTACCTGGTCAAAGCTAACGTCAATCTTTAATCGTTTTCCTGGTCAATTTAGAGGTTTGTATAGTTAGTTATACAGTAGGTTTTATCCGTTTCCTTCTTAATGCATGTTATATATATATATACATTGTTCACTAGACGTCTCTTCAAGTCGATCGTTGTCTCGGTGTGAGCTTCCGCGTGGAGATATAGATCTTATTGATTTGTCTGAAATATTTCCAAATCATAGTAAAAAATCGGCTTTATTTCCGGAAAAAAAGGTATGATAAAAATATATATGGTCTGTTTTATTTCTGATTATATTTTCCATTTTAGTGTTCAAGTTACTACTTTGAACAAATAATGGGGTCCCTTTATCGAAGTGAGCCGATGAAACTCTGTCAGATGATTCTGGTTAAAGATGCAGCATATGATTGTGTTGGGGAACTTGGGAAACATAGCAATGTCCAGTTCATTGATGTAAGTTATACATTTGTAGTATCACATGGTTTTATAAATAAGGGTTTTTTCTTGCTTTTACGAATCATCTTAATAAATAAAAATTTTTCTAGTTGAATGCAAATAAGAATATCTTTCAAAGGACTTTCGTACGTGATGTCAGAAGGTGTGAAGAACTAGAGAGAAAACTTAGTCAGTTTATATTTAGGTATCATGTAGCATGACATGCTACGTTACTTACTTTTTATAATTTATGTGCCATTAAATTTGTGGACGAGATACAAATTGACACAGGATTTCTGGAAAGACAAGTTGTCGAGTGTGTACCTGGTATTATGCTCCAACCAATTGATGCAACATCTATAGAAACTCCTTCCCATACGGAGATTAACAATTTAGAGGTATAATAAGAATAAAAATGAGAAGAAATTACGCGAAAAAAGGCATTATCAGTATTTTATTCAGAAACACTTTATTTTAGACCAAACTCAATGAGCTTGAAAAAGATTTTGTTGAACTAAATCGAAATGATAGTCACCTACGGAAGAATTTGAATGAAATGAGAGAATTTGAATATGTACTTCAAAGAGTGGAGCAATTTTTCCAAGTGGTAAGAGTATTTATTTTAGCATTTATGCGGGACTATTTACGTCTAACGAATTTTAATTTAGCATATGGAGGATGAGGCTATATACAACATCGAGGCAGTAGAAAATGATGTTAGTATCTTCACACATTTTTATTTAGATGTTTTAATTATAAATACTATTAAAATGTATAGTTTTTAAAGGATCCATTTTCAAAGTCCATTGGTTCTGCAGGCCATATTTCTGGTCAAAATGATGTTCCTCTTACACCTTTATTAAGCGATGAGAAAGGAGATAATGCATGGTAACGATTGATCTCGAAAGCTTTAAGTTTTGCTTTTCTTAAGTAATAACTAATTATTAGGTTTGTTGCTGGAGTAATACCATTGGATAAAAAAAGTACATTCGAGCGGGTTTTATGGAGGGCGTGCCGAAGAACGGCATTCGTCAGAATCAGTGATATTAATTTAACACTGGAAGATCCTATTACAGTAAGTTCTTTTTCTATTCCTCATTGGTATTTATGAATTATGGCGTAGTATTAATATTACTTTTCTTAGCTTAAACCTATTGTTAAATGTGTGTTCATCGTATTCTTCAAAGGAGAGAGTCTTAAGCTAATTGTCGATAAGGTTTGTGAAGGGTGAGTTTAATGTTTTATCTTGGTACGGTTTATACATTTATCTTACGACCATTACACTACTAACTACTTAAATCTTAGTGTTTAGTTTTAATGCTCGCCAGTATCCATGTCCGAAAACATCAAAGGAACGACAAGCAGCTCTTTTTGAAAGTATTGCCAGAATACGTGATTTACAAATTGTTATAGATAGTACACTTAAGCATAGACATCAAGTGGGTAATTTTCTCAAATATTTTGAGTATGATATATATATATGATATGTATCCTAAGAATTGATTTTTAGATTCTGACAGACGTTGCGGATGATTTGCCTAAGTGGTTGAAAAAGGTACATCTACAAAAGGCGATTTACCACACACTAAATATGTTTACGGTTGGTAAGGAAATGATTATCGCAAGACTGAATGGAGATCGGATGTTATGTATTTAGGTTGATACAAACGGATTTCTTGCTGCTGAGTGTTGGATTCCTGAAAATGAGATTGACAATGTTCACGCGGCTCTTAACGAAGGCTTGGTTAGTTTTTGTAACTGTTGAAGAGAAATATTAAGTATAACGTGTATTATATGAGAATTGAAAGTATACTATTTGGAATTTAAGAAATCAAGCGGGACAGACGTTTCTCCAATTTTGAATGAAATACAACCACAAAATCCTCCACCAACATATCATCGGACTAATAAATTCACTTCAGTATTCCAGTCCATTGTTGATTCTTATGGTATTGCCAGTTACCGCGAAATAAATCCAGGTGAGTCTTAAGTTGTCGAAATTTTAGTTATTTTAAGACTTTTTGTTATCTTTTGTATTACTGTTTAATATACTTCAAATATAGTCTCAAAAGCTTGTGAAATAAGTACATGAAATAAACATAAGTTTTGTTATAAGTATCTCCAGTATCTTTGAGCATCGAGAAGACTTTAAGCATTCTTGATCAATTAATTTCGATAGCAAATATCTTGATAACAAGAAATACTGATGTTAGTAATTGTATTTTAAGTTGTTATTTCATATGATAATTGTTACATTTCATTTTCTTTTTTTAAGCTCGGTATACCATTATCACTTTTCCGTTTCTGTTTGCTGTTATGTTTGGAGATGCAGCTCACGGTCTTATTCTTCTACTTGCCGGTCTATTCTTTATTAAAAATGAGACTAAGATCATGCAGAAAAGAATAAGAGATGAGGTTATTCATAATTATTTATTTATAAATGCTAATATGCTAGTATGCAGTTCAACTTCTTTGGACACCCTTAATACTTATTCTGTTTTTAAGTTTAGATTTTCAACACCTTCTTTGGCGGACGTTATATTATTGTCCTCATGGGTGCATTTTCAATTTATACTGGTATGATCTATAACGATGCATTTGCGAAATCTATTGCTGTGTTCAGTAGTTCATGGACTAATATATACAGGTCTTCGAGTTATTTTTGGTTTTATTTTAGCTTTAATAATATCTAGTTGCTGATCTGAACAATCTATGTAACGCAAATGGATAAAAATAAGCAAAGTGGCAAACCACAGAAATAAACAAAAACATTAGTAACGGGAAAATGAAGAAACTAAAAAAGGAAACAATATTGCAGTGAAGAGATTGAATCGTGGAATGCTCAGAAAAATGAGTTGAATGCTAAACAGATACTAATAACCCTTGATCCTGCAACGGCATATCGAAAAGATGTGAGTCCTGTGGTTAGCCTTCAATTTCGATAATTTATAGGAGATGGATTATTGTGCATATTTTTGTATCTTTTATATTCATGGTTACAAGTATGAATTGCTTCAGTTAGGTCCTTATCCATTTGGCGTCGATCCCATTTGGAATATAGCAGAAAACAAGCTATCCTTTCTAAATTCAATGAAAATGAAACTATCCGTTATCATAGGTGTGCTTCAAATGACTTTCGGAGTGCTTTTATCCTTTCTAAATCATATGTAAGTTGATGAATGTGGAAGATATACAGATCATAACATTATGAAATCGAAAAAAAGTTATACATATCATCAAGAGAGAACTAGTTTTCATCTGGTAATAATAATAAAACCACATTTTATTTTTAGATTCTTTAAGTCTACTGTGGACATTATAGCAAATTTTATTCCCCAAATTGTATTTCTATCTTGTATATTCATTTATCTTTGCGGACAAATAGTTGTAAAATGGATATTCTTTTCCGTTGAGAAAGGAGATGTGTTTGGATTTAACTATCCAGGTTTGATTACTAAGCTTATTCTTGATTTTATATTCATTTTTTAAGAAGCCATATTGTTGAATTTTATATCTAGGATCCCATTGTGCTCCATCATTACTCATTGGTCTAATTGATATGTTTATGCTAAAAGATAAGCCTGTTGGATACTACGATACGAATAGTACGACTCCTTACCACACTTGCTACTTAAATCAGTGGTATCCCAATCAGGTTCGCAATTTAGGTGAATTGTTAGACAAAAATTCTGGGCTTGATCAGAAAAAATATGATAATATTCAGTCCTTCATTGAACATTGCCTTATTATAACTAGTCTGTGTTGTATTCCCGTCATGTTGATTGGTAAACCCCTAGCAGCTTATATTAAGAACAGACAACTTGCTGGAAGAAGAAAATTTCTTAATGGAATATTGGGCGTAGGTTTCCAAATTATTCTTTTCATTAAGATTGTATTTCTTTCAAATTTCTTATAAATGATTTAACTTCGTTATTTACATAATAATTGGTATTTTCGTTTACAGGTGGTTCATATGAAACTATATAATAGTCCATAGTAACTTCTGAAATAAGAATAGAGTTACGACTGTAGACTAATTGTTAAGAATTACTGCGAGCAATATACATTAGTAACATTGAACTGTGAAATAATTATATTTTAGATTGTTATTACTACAGGACGATTCTGAACATCTGATGGCTATTGACCGGACCCTTCACGAACATTCGCTGGGTGATATTATTGTCCACCAAGCTATTCACACTATTGAATTTGTGCTTGGCTGCATTTCTCACACTGCCTCCTATCTTCGACTTTGGGCACTTAGTCTTGCTCATGCTCGTTTGTTTTATTTTGTATTTAAAGCTGTTTGGTTGTGGTGAATACCACTACAAATTAAAATTTATTCGATATTCTTTTCAGAACTATCAGAGGTCATGTGGCACATGGTGTTAATAAAGGGTATGACATTACAAGAGGGATCCTTCCTGGGAGCTATAGTGGCATATGTTGTAAGTCTTTTTCCTAGTATTTCCTAGATTCTTTTATTTCTTTTTTTATTTTCAGGTATTCTTTTTTTTCGCTATCTTGTCTCTGTCTATTCTTATTTTGATGGAAGGTCTCTCTGCTTTCCTACATGCCTTAAGACTTCATTGGGTCGAGTTCCAATCGAAATTTTACCAAGGCTTAGGACACGAATTTAAGCCATATTCTCTTCAAGAATGCCTTGAAACGGCTCAGCATTTGTCGGAAGTTACAGAAGAACTGCGCCAGTAATGTATACTGTTATATTAGTTCATCATTAGGTTATGATTAAATTTTTGGTGCTATGAATTTTAGAACTGTTGGTAATAGATTTTAACTTAGATAGTGATATGTAGTTTAGTAATTAGTAATATTTTACTTCTGTACATATATAAAGTAGATCACTTCTCTTAGTCCACTACTAGTTAATGTGATTTATTATATTTTATTCATTAAAATTCTTCAAGTTGATACATTTATTGTCTTTCTATCGTTTAAAGTGGCATAATAATTGGAATACCAGATGTATTTTTACTATTTTGATAAAAGCATTGCAGATCTGGTGAAATACTTAAAAGCGCTTAGTAGTGATGTGCTTAACTATCTCCTATAAAGATGAATCGCGTAGTTAATGGAGAGTCAAAAAGAACAAGGTGGTAAATCGGGCAAATAAGTCTATAGACGCCGTGGTAAATAAGAGTTCATACTGAAGATACCCTTAGCAGAGAATTTGGTTACTTCTGCCATTCTCAGTCCAACACCAAATTTTTAGGATAAGTGAGCAATCATCGTTTAGTATGAATTGTGTCATTCAAAGAGCAGAGTGGTGGTATTCTCATTTTGGATCTAATGATCATTTACAGGTGAATTATGCGCTATAGCTTTTAGCAATCACAGGGTTTTGTTCGGAATGCCGTTAGCATAACTGATACTCAACGTGAGAGTCGCTTAACATCAGGATCATTTTTCGAATGAAATTCGGTACTGGGAAGCAGATGAGCCAAATGTCTTTCTATGATTATATTTACCCAATATATTATTACACCTACGTTGTTTCATTTGGATAAACTGCCAAAAATAGTTGTTCTTTAATTAGTTCTGATATTGCTTCATATTTTACTAAGGGATTAAGCACTTATTAAAGTTAAATTAACTACCAAGATATATTATTATTAAAATAATAGATAGATTTTGCAGTACGACCAAAATATCAAGGCCCTATCAGATTAGTGGACTATGGCAGTCGTCATGGAGAAAGTTGATGTGTGCAGTAAAAGTAGATAACTATAGTATTCCTATCTTCAATCCGTTCGTTTTGAAAATGATTTCACTCAAGTGTACCACAAATTATCAGGGGCACGAAATGTAAACTTTTATGTTTGCTGTTGTAATAAGAACAAACACGCAAAATCTTAGTTATCAAATATAGCACAGTAGCATATAGCTGTGATTGATACATCTAGGGAGACATCCAACTATAGAGCAAACACTACTCATATAGGTCTGTGTTACCGAGTATTTGTTATAGGAGTTCTGATAAGTACTCATTAGGTTTTCATAATTTTTACGTAATCATCAACGCGGAAATACTATTTTGGAAACTGGTATATTGGATTTTTAAGTTAATCAGGTAGTGATAGTGGTACCATATATGTATCTTTAAATATTATAAGCGGATCCATCAAAATATTTTTTTGTTACCAGTTTATAAAAGTTACCTGATTGAAGTTTAAGATATACGTAACGATTATTATAATAGTCCTGATTTTGAAGCAGAGTAATGATTTGATCTAATGTATCTAGCTATTCAGATATATTTATTACTAGTCAGTTCTAAAGATGTTTAAAGTTCTACTGTAGTTTTATTCATGTTATAACCAACATCATAGCATTTTTAGTCGATCATTAGATATAAATCTAGGTAAATATCACAACGCTAAAATAATCTAATACCATAGAATTGGCATATATCTTCGTGTGAACGTTTTGTGAAGTAGCATGGCTTATTGTGTGTAAAACGAAATATTAAAACACAAAAATTAAAATATTAGGATGATATGTATATTTGGATATAACATAAATCTTCCATTTAAGTCTAAATTTAAGTGGATATTGGTTTGTTTATAAATGCTGCAGTGTAAAAAAAATGTACTATTAATTCCAAGTAAAAATTCATTTTCAACTATTAATAGACGAGTCTTATTAATTTACAACAATTTCATTGCACTATTCTAAGACACAAAATGGTATGGAGCATAATTTGAATCACTGATGCGAATGAGATCTACAGACAATGTAAACTAGTTAAACGATTAAGCTAGACCCCTGATCAAACTATGAGTGAACTAATTAAGAACTTTATACAGGATCAATTTCATTTCATAAAACTGAAAATGAAAAGAAATAGATTTAAAGCTGTTCTAAGACTGAAACTGGAGTTCTGAATAAGCCTGTATTAGTTTATATGTTGAGACCAACTTTAATAAGCGATTTAATTTTAGGGTTAATATAGCATGGCAGTGGGTAAATGTAAATGGTTTTGTTGGAAAAGTATTCATAGGTCCTCTATTAAAACAATAAATTGATGCTATTGCCATTCTTATATAAGATGCAATTTGTTGTTCAGGCTGGAGGATAGAGGTAGTGCGGAGGTATCTAGAAACTAAGTAGAAACGTAGGCAACAAAGTTGTGTAACTTAATAGTGTGACGATTGGAGCGGCATTACAGAAATCTTTTCCTTTGCAGAAATACGATTCTCCTAAAATCTTAGCTATCTTCAGTAAGTATGTATGAGTCAACACAATATCCTATAGAAATACTAATGAGTGATAAAAAATTTTACTACTGCGTTTAACCAATACTTACGTATGTTTACGTGTTATATTTGTGAAGCGTTTAATTAGTCAGTAGTAGTTTTGTTCAACAAGTCAAATGTGCTAATAACATGTCATTAAATATACTTTGAAATGTTACGATTTCATATACTACTCATTGAAACAGTAAAATATTAAATAGAAAACACTTTAGCATTCATATCTAACGGAAGGCACTGTAGGAACCTATATGTAAGCAAAAACAATTATAAAAGTGACTTGTAATTTATAAAGAAATGTGATAGCAATTATTAATAAGTTGCTTAGAATATTCCAAATTCACTTCAGATTTTTAAAATTTGGGAAGACAAGTCCCCACAAAAAATTGAATAGGTAATTGTAATATTAAATAATTCCTCTAAAACGAAAACAATCATGAAAATTAGCTTACAACTGACCCTTAACCTTTTCTCCGTTGGCCCAATAAAGGTTAATGTCCAAAGTACGCACTTTCATTGATGCATCTTCTTCGTCTTCACTCACACAACCCTTTACAATCAAATCGTGATCTGTTAGAATTCATGCTATTACAGTATATCTCGCATAAATCATTATCTTTGATATATTTGGCCATGATATAATTAGAAAAGTACTATGGCTAATAAGTAATAAATATATTTAAAGTATTTTAATTAATTACAAACCCAAATCGACGAGTTTGAAGCAGGATCCCACACAACAACTCAGCCCATGTTCACAGTTGATTAAGTCACGTCCCAAACATGTGTAACAGGAAAGTGATCGTCCATCAGTATTTTCAGAACAATTTTTCTGTAGAATTTCGGCCGACATCAGTCCTGATGAAATTAATATAAACAAATAATATAATTAAACTTTCACTGGTATTTATGAAGTGTTGCTATGTGTTTGTTCTACAATTTTTATGGTTAATTTTTCCAATTACAAGAATCCATTACATATTAGTATTATTGCCATTCTTATACTACATTTAAAAATAGGGTAAATTCTTTGCATATTGCGGAAGATTTATTACATGATCCAGAATAAAATCACTAAAATAGTTTATCGTAATTAAACATAGGAAGTAGTAATATTGACAAATAAAATGTTCATTATGTTCTTTTTCCAAAAACTCGACGACTTTTGACTTTAAGGAGACTTCTGATGGTCAACTACTTTAGAAAACGCAATTTAGATACCCGTCAAAAATTCGTGTAAAAATTCCAAGAATATAGAACTGATGATAGTTCACATTTTTCACCCAAAGTAAATTTTTGTGAGAGTTCTTAGTACAGTAGCCTGCATTCCTAACGTAGGAAAACTTTATAAATTATTTAGTCTCGAATAAGTGATTCAGCTCACCGAAAAACACAACGATGAACAGTTGAAAGACTAGGGAGTGACTCATTCTGAAACGATCCCATAAATATTTATTAACTATCATAGGAGCGCAAATACCCACAGAATATTGAAAAAGTATGATCTTCAAAGGCAACCATAAGAACATAAGTGTAGTTCAACAAGTAGGTAGTTTAATAGTAAGTGAAAAAAGAACAAATTAAAGAAAATTTTGACATTGTCTACACTTTCGTACGAATCGTTGACAGATGAAAAGCAACTGTCGCACTTGTTTTTCTTTCCGATTCGTGGCAAAGCTTATGATTTGATATTGATTGTTAGAAATCTGATTCTATAAACTACTTTTAATTAGTTTATTTATGTGTGATTTTTCTATTTTATTAATATCTTATGATACATTCGTCTAATATACAAAGAAATACTTCTGGTGAAACTAAATAGAAACAATGTCGCGCATTTGATATTATTTAGGAGAGGCTCATCATCAGAGATAATTTTCAATAATACAAATTAGATTTAAGATTAATTCCTAGTAATAAGAAGATGTATAAGGTATCTATGAGATAAGATTGAAAATAAATTCAGCGAGCTTAATCGAAAAGCTTGATGGACTGATGCAAGTCGCCGAGCTCGGAGGGAGGAAATCGATGGGCCGACGAGGGAATGCATGTACGACCGCTGTCTTTAGCACTAAGCAAAACTAGGCATACATTCTATCGAAATATTGCTCTTAAGCGTATTTAAAATTATATATATATATATCGAAATATTTCAAATAAATGAAAGATAGACTTTCAGCGGCCTATTGAGTGTATGGAAGAGGAATTGATAACCTCACGTTGAAATAAGCTACTATAATGAAAGGTGGTTGATAAAAATGATCAAGTAGTACTTAAATGATTTTAGGATATTTTATTATACAATATAATAATGAGATTATTGTCCGAATTATTTTTACACTTCTAAAAAATTATGTAGAATCTTTTGGTGGTTGAGATTAACGCGGTCATTACTGAGACTAAATTTATAGTGATAAAATTTTGCGAATTTTGAGATTGTGTTGTACTGAAAATTTGCTTACTGTCAAAAAATGTTTCGTGATTGTTGGATTACTCATAGATAGCACTGTAATGTAGCCTTAAATTCTGTTCAGGTGATTACGACCAATTTTCTTAAATGAAGGCTTGCAAAATAGCCACATGCTAGATCCCATCGGTATTATTACTGCTTAGATTCTATTATTCTTATTGCAAAAGTTTGCAAAATACTTTTTTAACCATTAGACTCTAATTTTGTCATATTTTGTATTAACGGTTAACACCAACAATGTTTAAGGTACCCATAATTTGAATAATTTTGATTACTCACTATACCGTTGGACCACATTTTTTCTACTGGAAAAATTACAAGCTTTCTTATAATATTAGTCAATAATAATGTATATAAATTATACAAAAAGAAACTTTATACTAGTATTACAGTCATTTGACCATCAGTTTCTGTAACTATTACTGTACGCAATTTCTACGTTGAGGATTTTCTCGACATGTACTACTTTAATTCTTCTATTGATCTATAGTTATTTTTACCTTGTATCTTATAGTTGTGTTATTTTCAAATGGTTTACATGATTTCGCAAAATTTTCGTGATCTAACTTTTTTGGGGTAACTGTGCAAATTAAAATTTTTTTTAAAAACTATTAAAACATCATTATTCCAGGTATAATTAGTAATGGAGTCTGAGACTAGTGGATTAGGGAGTGAAGAAAAAACATCATCATCTTCTCTGAATTCTGTCTCAGATGAAACTTCTACGAAGCGTATGGTGACCCATTCTGATGAATATGGATTCTCAGGTATATTTTTCAGTATCTATTACTTAGTTCTTTTCGGTTATGGTGGCTTAATAGTAGAATGGCGATTTAGTTTTAAATTGTTGCGTTATATGCTATGATATAATTATAGACCAAGTGCGCATTCCCAATGTCATTGTTATGGTGGGACTCCCAGCAAGAGGAAAAACATATATATCTAAAAAACTGTGCCGCTATTTGAAGTGGATAGGCCTTAAGACTAGAGGTATTCATAATTTATGCTATTTATTAGTTTCAGGAATTTATATTCTATTCACTTCCAATTAGAATTTTGCTAGAAATTAAATCTGGTACAATACTTTGAGGTATTCTCACTACTTCTTCGGCTTATATATAATTTCTTTAAGAATTTTAAGCATATGATATTTATAGTTTTCAATGTTGGAGAATATCGGCGTACAGAAGCATCTGCCTCCGATGCAGTACACGGTGCTAGTGCATCTTTTTTTTCTCCGGATAATGCGGAGGCACTGAAAGTTCGAACGTTCGTTTTATTTACGTGAACTTACTTTGAAATTTCATACACAGTTGGCTAATATAGTGATCGTTAATGAAATTCTTAGAGAATCTGCTCGTCGTGCTATGATGGATATGGCTGAGTATCTTCAGTCTGGATATGGCCATGTCGCTATTTTTGATGCCACCAATACAACTCGATCGAGACGACAGATTATTGTCGAATTTTGTGAAATCCATAGGTATAGACTATGTCAGTTAATGTGAAAATTGTGATATTACTATTTTATAAAAAGTAATATTTCAATAATATAGAACGATTTAAAAGCATATTTTATATTTCAAGTTTAGGTTTCGATGTTTTTTTATTGAATCTGCCTGCGATGATGAGCGTATTATTGACAGCAATGTCACTGATGTTAAAGTAAGTACATCGTTTATTCAATAACTTAGGAAAAATAAATTATCCTCTTCTATTTATGTAGTATTCTAGGTCAATTCACCAGACTATAAAGGCTTAATGTCAGCAGAGCAAGCCAAGGAGGACTTTATGAAACGAATTGACAATTATAAAAGACAGTATGAACCACTTGACGAGATATATGACAACATTCTTAGCTTTATTAAGGTGAATATACACAAAATCACTACTTCACCATATATATGGTTAATATTATGAAATATTCATTTCAACTAATCATTATGAAACATTTCCGCTAAAATCTTTTGAAGATTATTTTGTTTTTATTTTACTACAGGTTATTAATGCTGGACGATCATTTTTTGTTCATAATGTGCTCGGTCATGTTCAAAGTCGAGTAGTGTATTTCCTCATGAATATTCATCTTCTGCCGAGAAGTATTTATCTTACCAGGGTATTGGTATTTTACGGATGCTCACTTTTTTGTGTTCTTTTAAGTAGTGGTAATTTCTCATAATTCTTTAATTTAGCATGGGCAGAGCGAATACAATGCCATGGGTCGACTAGGAGGTGATTCACCTCTTACGGAGGAAGGCCAGTTCTATGCACGTGCCTTGATGGAATTTTTTGAAAACGAGAAAGTTACCGACCTTAGAATTTGGTGTTCGCAAAAGGTATGTTCGTGTTTACTTCACTGGATTTAACAAATCTACCCTATAGCGAACAGTTTTAAAAGTATCACTTAAATGGTAGCTATACTTATTTGCACTTTATTGACACTTTTTTTTAGGTAATACAAACAAACTTAATGTTGTTTGAAGTGGTATTATTCTATTTTTGTGCATGGAAATTGTTAGGTACGAGCTGCACAAACTGCTCAACAGTTAAAACCAGCATTTCACACAGAGTACTGGAAGGCACTTGATGAAATTGACGCAGGAATCTGTGAGGGCCTCACATATTATGATATTCAACAGAGGTAATTGGTAGTTTTTCCCTCTTGACTTTATCCTATGTATACAAATAGCAATATTGGTTCCTAAATGGTTATATATATATGTAATTAAAACTGTAAATTTAGGTATCCAAAACAAGCAGAAGACCGGTCTCGAGATAAATATCATTATCGTTACCCATCTGGCGAATCCTATGAGGATGTTGTATCCAGACTTGAGCCCGTTATCATGGAACTAGAAAGACAGGTATTGTGGTGATCTCCTAATGCCCATAAATGTTAGTTTCTGATTTTTCCAGGGAAAAGTACTGCTCGAAAGAAGTTTTTATTTCAGTGTTTATGTTCACTTAGTACTTATACAATATAATCGAGATATGTCCAAATACATTTAGGCGAATGTCCTTGTTATTTCGCACCAAGCTGTTCTGCGATGTATTTTGGCGTATTTCTACGATCGACCACTGGATGATTTACCATATATTGATCTTCCACTTCACTCTCTTGTTAAACTAACTCCTAGAGCTTATCACTGTGATTCAACTATTTATAGTTTCGACCTAGAATCCGGACAGGTCTGATTTCATATTTTGTTCTAGCTAATAAGGGTTTTAAATGTTTAAATCAGTATTTTTTATTCTTTTTTATTATCTTAAATTAAATTTAGAAC
The DNA here is from genome assembly GCA_020740425.3 of Heterorhabditis indica. Lineage (NCBI taxonomy): Eukaryota > Metazoa > Nematoda > Chromadorea > Rhabditida > Heterorhabditidae > Heterorhabditis > Heterorhabditis indica. The sequence continues at coordinate 148,367 of JAJAVP010000161.1, forward strand.
TGTTAACATATAATTTTAGTGGTCTGCTGAAATGCGACAACTCCCACTCTGTGACAGCCCTAGAAGTTATTGATGAATGAGACTTTAATCGTTACGCCGACGTTTAGAGGATTATATGTACAGAATACAATGAAGGTTGTTTTTTTCTTAGAATATTCATTTGTTCTTAACGGTTTTTCTCCATATGTCTATGCATCAAGAATAAGGTCTTGTATATTGAATATCTATACATGCATACTATATATATATCACGAATTTTGAGGTTTATGAAGGATAATTGTTATTAATTGTCATATTTTGATAAGATTACGGAATATTAGATATTGTGTTGTGAAATAGATAGGATCATACACAGCATCTCTGCTTCTAAGCAATATTGCTTTATTTATAGACCAAAGTCTGCCTTTCATTTATATAGAAGTTATGATGTGAAATCAGTGTCCATAAGTAGCTTATTTTGCTAATGGTTCAATAGAGATATACTTTTACAGAATAGAGCATACATGTTGTGATTGCTGTTATGTACAATAAAACTAAACTCAGAAAATAGGCTTCTCCTACCAACACGCAAAAAGGAAGCAATTTGAGAAATATTCAATGGGGAGTTAAGATGTAAAAAATATACTTTACTCCTCACATTTGATGTAATAAAACCATTTACATATCCCATATCATCTTAAGTGCATTAAATCTTACTCTTCAGTTTTTCGCACACTATTCTTTTCTAGACCACTGGTCGAGTGCATCCTTGCGACCTTCTACATTAGTTCTCGGTGCGCACAATGCCATCCGTGCACCACCTGTCTATTTACCCTCTATCATGACACGTTGCTATATAACAACCATTTCTTTATGTCCTTTCCAATGCTATGCTTTTTTTACAGTACAAATTGCATTTTAGCAATCATTTTCGACTTTAAAGAGTATTGTATGAGATTTATTTAAGGAAAACTCATCCACTTATAGTATCTTATTTATGTAGAAAGAACGTAAATAGGTAAGTAAGTGAGCTTTGGAGACATGATTTGGTTTTGGCTATTCTAGGTTTCGTCTATTCTCGGTTTTGTCTGAATTTTAAGTGTGATCAAATAATCACGTACGCAGGTATTAATCTGTTGTAACTATCGTGTTGTAAAATTGATTACATATCTAACTATTTGAGTAAAGCGGAATATATCGAACTTCTTTTATACTGCGATAATCAGTAGAGCAAAGGTAATCTCAAGTTAATTAGATTTTTTCCTTGCAATCCTTCAAGTTCTCTCCATGGTGATTTGTTTTTGCGCTCCTCTCCTCAACTAGATTAGTATCTTGATATTGGATTCATGGGATTGGCGTCTCATGAGATTTCCACTGATTATCAAATTTGTAGTACACTATTGAAACAGCAAATTTAATATAGTTAGAAAAAAGAGCACTTATACCATGAAAATGTTATTCTTAAATATGGTAATAGGATAACAATTGACTTCAGTGATGTAACCCAAAGTAAATTTAGGCGCATTTGTACTTAAAAGCAGTACATAATCTATGTAGTAAATAGTTAACTACCTCTAAATAAGTCAATAATTAAAGGATGTTATTTTAATACTTCAATGACAGTTATAATATTGGTTTCATGTTCTATTTAGTTGTTTATTTAATTTGAAGAGATTAGAGCATTAAAATGTGAGCAATATATTACAGTATGATACGTAGTCTTAACATAGATCAAAGAATATAATGTGATGTTACTGCCCGTTAGTCCTCGCAATTTCGAACCCTTTTGCTTTCAACGGAAAGCATCGCGTATCTTGATTGCACGCTAATACGTGATCACAATTTGTTAGGTCATTTAGACATCTGCTGAATTTTTCGTCCACCGTGTATGTTAACGTTTCTAAGCTTTAAAACTCACGTTACTCATCTCATTTTTATAGAGATTTCTGCTCGCCTTTCATTTATCTTTGAGTCCTATGTCACATTTCTATCATTGTGCATGTAGCTCATTTGTCATGTCTATGGTCACAAAAACGTCGACGCATCGCCTCCGGGGGCCTATTCACTTTTCGTTCGTAAGTGATCAGTGAACGAAAATAGCACAGCCACTCAGCGCAGAAGATCTGTTTTTATTCTTAATTTATTAAGTCACTATTTACTTGAAAGTACTATAATAAATGCCACTATGGCCCAGATTTTTTTTGTAAACAAGTTGTAACGAGATACCAACTAAAAATGGCTATATTTGAAAGCAACAAAATATTAGCTCCAAATTTTCGATTAATCTTTTTCAATAGTATGACGCTATAATTTGTAGTTATGGTTCACTTCAGGCTACCTTTTCCAGTCTCTTAACCGCTTTTGTATCATGTAGTCAGATCTATGTCCGGTATTATTTAACTCAAGTTATGTTCAAATATAGGTATTATTTTGTAATTTTCGGACTTTATCCGCAATAAATCAATGCACCAAATTTACCATGAAATTCGTAATTACAGCACGTATCTAAGATTTCAGTAGTTATATCTAACTTTTAAGGATTCATTTGCAATAGCCTATCTTAATGGATGTCTTGTTTTCATATATATATTGCCTGTATATCCGTGTGAAAAGCCTTTATTTCGCAACTGCCATAATTTGTACTCTTCCATTTAGTTCACCTGTATATCTTTATCCTAAAATCTTCGCTCTAACTTTTTAAATATTTTCTGAATAAACTCTATTTTTGTTTATTATTTTTAACTCTGTTCTTTTCTTTTTATTGCTTACTCTTTTCCTCTCTTGTCCTGCATCGGTTATGAGCTGTCACCTAGTGCTCCAATCGATCGGGGAACGCTTCCCTTTGCAATGCCGCAATTTTCGTCGCGTCCTCAATTGGAAAGCGATATCCCCCCGATTTTCCTCTGATCCTCGAAACATTTCTAAATATTCGTAAATCGGTTCCACATATATGATTGACTCTTAATATTACTTATTTCTCTATGCTAAGAAAATCCATAAGGATAATGCTAGCTGGTAATTGGTGTATATCATCCATATTATTATGTATTCCTGTAGAAGATTACTGTATTTTAGGTTAAAGTGTACAAACTGTTGACGTAGAACGTAATCCAGGGTTGTCATTCGTAACAATGTTTATGCTTTGGCCAATAATTATATTATAGCACATACTAAGTGAATAGGCATTTACTACCTGATTTACCGGATAGAAATATCCCTAGTATAGCATTTATTATAAATCTGACTGTGATACGTGAAATAGTCAATTGATAAGTGTCGTTTTGCTGTTTCTTTTGAGTCCATTTCAAGACCCTCTGGCTCTTTATTCGTCATGGTGAAATTAACATATTGAACTGGCATTCTGAGATAGGGCCATTCTATGGCGCACTGATGTCAAAAGCCACATGGGTCTAGAGATCTAGCTTGTAAACCATCTGTTCTCGGACGTGAATGTCTTCCTAGTCTCAGCAGATCCGTAAGCTTCACTTTCTTTTTCGTTTAATATCTGCTGCTAAATTTTCTTTTTATTTAATATTTTGTCGCTTAACATAGTTCAACTATGACAAAGTGTAAATGGGATTAAGTATAAAGGCTTTTATTAAGTATAACAGTTAAATATTCTTAATTGAAACATTCTTATCATGGGTTTATTTTTCCATGCATCGATTTCCTACAGTTCATAGTCACCATCTGCTTCTGTGTTTCCGAGAGGTCACTGGGGTCGGCGTTAGGCTTGGTGGCGTCCGTTTAATTGCTAGTTATTTTGCTTTGTTACTTTACGTATCATATACTTCATTTAAGTTAAATGAGAATAATGTTATATGTTATCAAAAGACTAGATTTGTTTATGGTAATATAAGTAATGAAAGAAGACGGTAGTTCAAAATTTTTATAGAAGTTAGTTGTTTAGTGCTAATCTAACTCACTGAAATAAAGGTTTAGTTAAAAAGCTCACTTTTATAGTGATTAAAGCAACCTTTATCTCAGTTACTAATCACCACATCAGTATTCTGTTCTTGGTAAATAATTCTGGTGTTAAATTGTATCATTAATCACTAGTTGGGAGTTGCAAGTCTGCAAAGCGTACCACTTAATATGCCTTCTGTTTATTGTTTTTCTCACAACTGCTTGACCGCCGCATGTCGTTTCCACTTTCTGTCGCAGATTTTAAGATAAATAACTACAGTCTGTGAGAAAACCTTTTAACACTGCGCTATTATTTGTTTTTTAGAGAGAACAGTCAGTACAATTACAAAATTTGTCATTTGTAACTATTTAAGTGATAGGTACCCTTGAAACTTTTAAATAAATTATAAGAGTAAACATTATTGCACAGACAAGTAAGATTTATGTAAAAAAAATAGATTTGTGTTCATATATCTTACAAGTTTTATATCTCATACTGTTCTAATATATCTATCTCAACGTTTTCTCTACAGTTTTTGTATTTGTTGCTTGTAGGTTGGTAGGAATTAAGCCGAGAAAGAGTTCATTTTTCTCTGATCTGTCTGTTGAATAGCTTTTCAGGATAGATTTGAGTGGCCTGCAGACGAAAAAACGCTGCAGCGTACCCAATTGGGATGCCGCCTCTAATGAGATGGGATAATGAAAAGGGAACGCTGCAAGACTATATGGCAGAAATTTCCTTTTATTGTCTTCCTCTCTTTCTAGTTCATTCCTATCTAAATTTAGAACTATTCATGTTATGCAAATGTGTTAGTACCGAATATATATATATATATATATATGTTTCGGTGACTATCACTATCCTTTATGTAGGAATAAAAGCTTCTCTCTTCTCAGTTCACTAAGCGACATGTTGGTCTCGGTCTCCATAATTTATCTTTCGGTTTCGAATGCATGGAGATTTGTTATTGATGGTCCATTATGTTTTGGTCTTGGTCACTTCAATAAAGCAAAATAAATTGACTACTTTTAAATATTATTAGGCCACTTATAAATTCATGAATTCTTGCTATAATATTTATTCTTGATACTCATAATTGGTGTAGTTATAAAAGTTTTAAAAAATTGAAACGTAAACTATCCTCTTTCTTATTAGTTTCAGTGTTCTTAATTAATTGTGTTTTAATTACTCTTTCTTTACTTTTTTGAAGTCCGTCTAGTTTCAAGAGGTATCATTAAGCTAATAGGATAATATGTAATTTTTATTTCAGTACTTTCTTCGAAGCCTTTATTTATTTAAGTGGCTTTCCCTAAAGGAGTTCGAAAGCAAGGTTTTGTGGTGACAGATATTGCCGATAATTCCATTCGCACATCTTTTTCTGTCGTTTCCCAGGTAACTGAGGGATAAATCTGTAGGTGCACACGGGGTCACAATCAGTGCTCGCATAGGGTCAGTTTAAATTCACCCGTTACGATAGTAAGTAAGTCATTTTTTATGAATATTATTTCGAGATATTTCTACTGCTGGTAATCTTTAAGACTGTCGAAATGTGTGAAATGTTATAGATTCGATGTCCTGCTTTTTATAGAATTCTAATGCGTATATTTTTTTTTACTTGCTCTGTTCCTTTTTAATTAGAAGCCTTTTAACAAATTTCAAAATCCCATTGCTATTAGTGGAATCCTATATAATTGAAGCTATTTCTTTCTGCAGAGTGAATGTATCCGCCTAACCACTTTTTGTGGATCTATTGATTTCCACTTAAGGACAGTCAAATAGTGCTTGCCAATATTTCTTTTTTTTATTTGTGCTCGAATAAGACATGACTTTTGGAAAACAGGTTTTTTGCACGCCAAATAGAAGCTATACCTTTTTCCACTCGGCAATAGCTGTCAAAAAACATTGGAGATATCTGTCACCTATAATAGCAATTATTAACGAAAACAGTCATAATCTTTTTGCAATATTTTCTCTTGAGAGTTTACAATCAGAGCTATTCTATTTCTGCACAACACTTCCACTCATTCTGTTACCTCTGATTTATTTTTGTGATATTTGCGAATTGCACATACTGTGATTAACAGTTGCTTAAGATAGAAGATCTCGCTAAAGATTGGCTTTTTTGCAGTAGTTAACAGCGAGTTATGTCTGATGTTATTGTTGCTTTCTCATTTTGCATCATTTAGTGGTAGTATTACTTGGCATTGTTTGCCAATACTGGAGTTCAATTCAATTACTCATCAACTGATGTGATTTCGTGTTGCGAAAGACGGCAAATGTTGATTCATGATCGGGAATGGGTCACGCAACCACTACCCCAGTCTTATTTTACAGTCGCTGCTTTTTTGTGTAAATTAAAGCTAACCTCGCTATCACTTCCTATTATTTATCGTCAAATTATTTATTTATCTTACTGTTTTCTATTGTATGATTTTACTAGTTAGAGTATTAAATTAACCAACAAATTTGCTAACATTTTAAATATATTTGGATTCTTCTCTGTGCTGGATTGCCACTCTTCTCCTGAATAGTTGTCAATTTCCTCTAATTGCTGCCATGTCATTGTTCTGCGCTTCAGTGGCCTCGCCGCCTTGGGGTCATGTCTCTTTCTATTGGTTCAATCCGTGAATATAAATGATACTAATCGATTTAACTTTTTTTAGAGTAACCTTGAAAAATATCTGAAGAACAATGAAAAGAATTTGAAGGTGAAATCACTACCAATAGAGAACTATTTATATATTTCCTAATACTCACTTTTGTATGCTTTTTTGGTGGTAAAATTCACTCGAAGCCAATTCAGTAGTTACCCTTCAGTTTCATTTCATTCGTGATTCGTGGTCAAACAGCTTTATCGGCTTTTGTTGCACAGAACCGATTAGCATAATCCTCTCTTCGCTCCCCCTCTTGTGATTTTGTCACTCTTGAATAATAACAACTATGAACATTGCACATTGTTAAGTTTTTAATTAGTTTTTGTCTTTACCTACACCTGAAAATAATAGAAAATAATTTTTCTTCATTTTAGAGTATTCATGTCTTTTCACCCCACGTTAGATACACTATCTTCTGTTACGATGTTTTATTGTGTTTTTAGTACTTTAACATTCTCTAGCCTATTATTTGTCAATGTCTCTTAGTTACGTATATGGCTGCGGGATTAGAGTGTTAAATCTTTCTCATATTTCAGAATTTTTGCCTCTTGTTTCAATATGCACTCTTTATACCCTCAATTTTTTGCTGATTTGTCAGCTTTAATCTGCTAGCATTGCGTCGATTAATGTTTCTTCTTTGAAGCCTTAATTAAATCTGATCTCCTATTATGATGTTCTTTAGAAATATTTAACACTCATTCTTTGGTTTCGATTTTTATTCCTTTTTTTTAATGTGGTTCTTGCATAAAGCGGCGTTCCTTATATTTCTTGCGTTTGTGCACGGTGATATTACAGCGCAAGTTACTGAGTGATGAACAGCAAAAGTTCCTTTTTAGGAGAATCAATTGCTAATTACAGACAATTCCACATTTTGTACGATTCTAATGATTTGTAGTACTGGGGTAAAAAAATTCTATAGTTGCTTTTTCAAGGCTTCAGAATTACTCTTAATTCCTTCTATAATTTTTATATTATTATAATGGTTGCATTTTTTGTCACAATGAGCAAATATTGACTCAGCTGTTAAATTATATTCTACGATGTTATTCCATTGTTAGCCAAATCATTTCAACAACTGCTGATTAAATAATTCTTAATTCTACGTCGATTTTCTTCTATATAATTTATTTTATTGACATTTGTCTTTTCTTTCAATGGTTATTGCTTTTGGTAGAAGTACCATTTGTATTTTCTGCATTACTTCTACTGCAGTTTCAATGACATGTTCTTTTCGTACACCCATCACCTCGCATCTTATCAAATAATTCTTTTTTCACATATCAGCGGAATGTCAATTTTCGTGATACGTTTCATTGCGGATGAAGACGTTTTTCTTCTCCCGCATTGAAACTCCTTGTTGTACTTTATTCTATTATTTCTTACCATTGGATCAATTTGCTGTCGCCTAATTTGAAAAAAAGAAAGATCTAAAAGTTTTTATTTCTTCTATCGTCATCCCTATATTCCCTCACTTAATGGTTTGCGTGAGTCTTAATCGATTTCGGTGGCTTTAATTTAATTTGGCTTAACTTGCTTTTCATTTCAATCCGTTTTTTAAAGGATACGTTGATTTGTCTCATTTAAGAACTATAGTAAGCTATATTCTCATAAAACATGCTTTGCGCTTGCTTATGCTCAATACTGATTTAAAAAAAAATGCATTTATCATGTTCTCCATCATTCACGCAAAAATATACTCTTGCCTTCTCCTTTCTGTTATCCTGCCAGCCCTTACACTTGATAATTACACAGAACTTTCCAAAAAGCGTCCTCATATTGACGTACAAGCGAGTATCAGATAACTATCAAGCTCAGTAGATTGTCAGCACGGATCAGGCGCACTCATCTTCGTACACTCCTTTTACCTGTACCGTTTCACAGGCAAATTATCCCACCAAGTACGTGTATGTGATATACAGTTATCATTCACACCGATCCTTTCCCTCATTTACGAATTCTTAAATAATTATAATCTCTAGTCATCTATTTCTTGCTTTTTCCTGTCTTTATTTTCACTTTAATATTACTCAACTTTCAGAACACCTGTTCTGTTTAAGTTTATTCCTGAAGGTAAGAAACATTGTAAAAACAACTGTCAGAGAGAACACTTATGATTAATATGCAACCTTCTAGATATTTTAAATAACTTTAACGTGCAACAGTTTAAGCATTCTAGTCTATTATTCTATATTGGTTTTCACTATTGATTTGATTATCTTTTATTTCGACTATTTATAGTTCGTATTATATGTCGTTTATCCAATGTATATCATCATTTTTTTTCGGAATAAAGTCGAATTTTATTTCTTCACTCATTCTTATTATTATTTGCTCATTTTTTCTTTATTATTATATTGCTCTTCAGTAGTGTTTCTGAATTCTTTATGGATTGCTACTTTTGTCTTATGTATTGGCAGCCTCTTTTTTACATTTTCTCATTTTCATTCATATCTAAATTCTACTTGTACCTGCTCATCATTCTATATCATTCATATGCGCTCTCATTATGAAATTTTAATTTAATAGTTTACACAGTGTGATTTTCCCTAATGGTTCTGTTTTATTCAATTGTTACTTGCGATATTTTGCTATCATGCATCTTTTCTTTAGTATCAATTTTGCTGTTTTTCTTCTTTCTATACTTGTGATCACAAATCCTTTAAACATTTTTAGTGCCTTTTTACCTCTTTTACATTTCGCAGCTTTCTCGTAATGCTAATTGCATCAATTCTCAAGTCTTGTTATATATATATATTAGGTAAACAAAAAAGCTCGTGCGGTTTTGTACACTTTAAATTAAACAATTTTAGAAATTTTCAAAAAATACCTCATTTATTGAAATAAGCACTATTAGAATCTCCAACCGTTTTCCAACGGAATACAAGTTTGTAAGTTCCACTTCTATAAAACATCGTCTTTAGAAGCAAATAACCTGTGAATATTTATTTCAACCTCTGTTTTGTCGTGAAGCTGTTTATTACGTATGTAATTGTCTAGTGCTATGAGGAGATAATGATCACTTGGAAAAATGTTAGGCGAATATGGAGAGTGAGGCAGCACCTCCTATCCTAAAGCGCAAATCTCCTCGCGGGTAAGTATTGCAACATGAGGTTTTACGTTGTCCTGTAGGGAGAGTACTTCCCTTCGATTAATTAGTCTTGGCTGTTTCTTAAGTAATACATCTTCCACCCTTATAAGTTACATTCAGTAAACCTCGGTCTTAATTGTTTGGTAGGTAACCACAAACTCGTAGTGGACAATGCCGACTTTAGTACTACCACACAAAACATGGCTTTCTAGTGGTGAAACTGTACCGTTGAATTCCCATCTTATTTATTACAAGATCCATCTTCCATCACAAATGAGCAAGCAATCCAAAAACGTGTCGTTTAAATGTCGTGAAAAAAATAAATTGATAACCTTTGAAGCTTTTTGTCATCTGACAAGCCATGTGGTATCCATTTTCCCAGCATCCATGATTTTCCAAATTGATGTAGATGAAAACTAATTGTTTCAATACTCACGTTGAACGTTTGAGCGAGTTCGTGACGCACTACTCTCGGTTTCTACTGCGACTCGTGTTTCTTCATTTTCAATAATTGAGGGTTTTCTTAAATGTGGTGTGCCTCCGAGAGATTAATCACCAGAAGTAGATCTTGTAACCTCTTGTGTGGTACGTTAGGCTACCACATCTTCTCCAGATGCCACATATATCTTTTGTAACGCTTCTGCGGCCTTCGCACCAAAGTTAAATTCATAGAGCAAAGAAGCCTGAACTACATGAAAATCAACTGGTATCTTAAGAAGGTTAAGGAAAGGGACTACACACTAAAATAAAGCACATCGAGTGATTGATTCCTATTTATGCCTTATGAAGTACGCAAAAACATGTACTCTGCAAACTACTATAGGATAAAGCGAGTCACTGAACTGAACCCTACCAAAAACCGCACGAGCCTTTTTGTTTAGTTAGTATATTGTTTTTTGGCCGTCTTTTATGTCATTTCTTCAAATTAATGCACTCTGTTCTCATCTGAACCATTTCAACTGTTTGTCTTTTTCTACATGATCTCTTATTTCTGCTATAACTTACGCTAAGTCTATTTTATTCCAGCGATTATAATCTTTAATATTACCATAGATTTCTTCATTCTTGCTGCAGTATTGGTCTTCATTTAGGATTTCTTTTACATGCCTCTATGCAACGTTATTCTTCTGCTATCTCATTACGTTAAATGGTAAAGGTGTTAATTCTATTTTCCATCTATCCAGTGTCTTCGTCTTTCTCTTTCTCTGGCAGGTACTGAATTAACATATAAATGAACTTACCATTTTATTTCTCCGCACTTTTCTTCGCTTATTCACCATTTCCACCTCATCTGCATTTTCACTGCTCGTTTTTCTTGCCTTATTCAAGCGTTTTAGTTATTTCATCATTGCAACACTTTTGATATTTGCGTTTAAATCTTTCTATTATTTCGCTATTTTTAAACATTTTCTACCATATTTAATTCATGTTTATCTTTTATTCCTATGCTTCGATTTGCTTAACTTATGTGTTACTTGTGCTTTGTTTCTTTTGATGTTCGTTGACAATTTATTTTTCACTCATTATTTTATTAAACATGGAAGCAAAACTTTAGTCTTACCATAAGTTTTATCAGGTGTGCATGCAATATATCTATTTTACGTATAATTCGTCCTACTGCAAACTGTCAACCCCACTATTCTATGTCTGGTCATAGCTTAATGTTGCTTATCAGTGTTTTCAGTTTCAGTATCAACACTAAAATTAGGCTAGTTTCGAAAACTGATTGTTTATTTATGTTATCTCTCTTTATATCTGCGAAGTCTGCGGTTTTTTGTCATAGCATCGTACAAAATCTCATAGCATCAGTAAAGCACTTCAAACGTTAATGCACTCTTGCTTCTATAAAATAACATTTTAAATGTTTTCATTGCACCATTGAATTCTGCGTAGTTATAAGTGCGTGGTTAATTGCTATTCGTCCTCTTCAGTTTATTTCTGCCACGTCTTTTATATTTACATTGTTTTTCATCCCACTTTTCGGGCTCTATTCAAACAATTGGGCGCTCGCAAGTTTATTGACATTGTGTCATGTCAGTGCGCCGCGCCTATGCTACGATGTTATACAATCCATATAGAAAGAGGCAATAAGTTGACACCAACATTTGGTCATTTCTGCTCACAAATTTATGTCTGTGCATCAAAGGCGCAAATGGTTTACTGATCGTGGGTTCAGTGCTCTTATAATCTGTTCAAAATCAATATATAATTTTTGTCTCGATCACATGGTCATCACCGAGTTACATTTATATTTACACACACATCTCTTTCGACTTGGACCACTTTCTCTAGGTTGCCTGCAAACTCCCATTTCTGGTCTTTATTTATCGTCCACATATGTATTGATCTTAGTTACTCATGAATATTCAAGAGTCGTCATCAAATCTGCCATTGTGCACAGGCATCATTTCTTATTTTGACTATAGATATAGTAGTTTGAAATTATTTTAACTCTCTTTTAATTCACCTATAAACTATATTGAGTAGTATCAGAAAATATAATGAAACAGTTTGAAGCAAATCATAAATTACATAGTATTCATTAAGTTAGTTATTAATGGTACTTATGTAATATTTGAAAGATCTTGAGAAAGATCCATACAACTTTAATTTTTTATAATATGAAACGTTATCATTGGAAGTTCTAGCAGTAGTTTGCACATCTGTATGTGATTCATTTCGAGAGTGTTCCGTTTAACGGCGTCAATACCGGTTATAGGTGCATTGCCCTTGAAAATGTTGCATATTTTTATGCCCCAGTTATTTATCTGTAGATATTAATTTTTGCTATATAATTCCACCAGTTATATATTACTGCATATTTCTCTATCTAGAATACATAATTGTTGGACTGTTTTATAGTAGTTATGCTCTCTAACTGGCAATCTGATTAGCTAGCACTAGTCCAGTTGTCCATTGTATTGGTACGTGCGGAGCGCCGCTAGTAATTGTCCATTTTCTGTCTTTATATAATAAATTCCTACTATATTATCTTAATCACCTGTTAAAATATTCAAAACTGTTTATTTGTCTTTACACGTATATTTAAACTATTCCTCATTCCATTTACTCGCTATTACGGAAAATATTAATGAATTATTTCTTTTATAGTATCTTTAATATTTAAGACTGAATATTTGTTCTTAAGTTCTTTTACTTCTATGATCAATAACCTATGAATTCATCTTTTGAAACGGTTATTATTATTGTTTTGTTACTGATTTGCTTTTAATTTCTGGGCGTACTTTAGTTCTTTGAAGATTGTGTAGTTCTCATTTGTGTTTTGTCTGACCTCTCAGACTTTCTCAGTCTCTTTCCCACTCGGTTGTAAACTGCTTACGGTGTGCGGTTGCTGCGTCCGCCGCCCAGTGTTTGGCAGTGGCCATCGAGGAGGCAGGGTTAGAGTCAGAGAGATTAGAGTTCTGAGGAGGGACGAGAGGTCAGACACAGAGAGGAATCGATCTCGCGACCTGCGACTGAAGTATAGCTGTTGCAGGCAGAACGACATGGCGAGCGAGGGCGACCCACCGCCTGATCATACACAAAGTTCCAACAAGGTATTGCACCAGTTCTAGTTGTTCAAGAATCTGTGGATGAAGACTATTTTTAACTTAGTGCCGTAATTGATATTATTTTGTGCAAATCTAACATAGTTGTATTATTTAGTTTTCCTTACTAGGAGATTTTAGGCACTTTCGTTTGTGCTTTGCTAATCTTAAATTCTTATCTAGTATTAACATAAATTGTGTTAAAGGTTCAATAATCAAAAAAACCTCCCTACTAATTTTTGCCCGCACTCCAGGGCGAGGGTAGTGCGAGTTTTTTACGTGCAGCAAGGGCGGGAAATCTTGATAAAGTGCTCGAGCTCCTGAGGTCTGGTACCGATATCAATACATGTAATGCAAACGGTCTTAACGCATTGCATCTTGCATCAAAAGAAGGACACAGCGAAGTGGTTCGGGAACTACTAAAACGAAAAGCCCTTGTTGATGCAGCAACTAAGGTATCCATATTTCATATTCTTACATTAGTATTATTCATATTATCTATTAGTATTGAGTATATTTCAGAAAGGCAATACTGCACTGCACATAGCATCACTTGCTGGTCAATCTTTAATAGTGACTATTCTTGTAGAAAATGGAGCTAATGTAAATGTTCAGTCATTAAATGGATTCACTCCTCTTTATATGGCTGCTCAAGAAAACCACGAAGATGTAGTTCGATTTTTATTATCATATGGTGCAAATCAAGCGCTTTCGACTGAAGTAAGCCTTTTTTCAAACATTCAAGTTGTTTTTCTATACATAAGACATGAATTATGTTTTAAAATAGGCACACTTTTAAACTTGAGATAAAAATGAATATATCGATTGAGCTTTGCTAGAACTCGAGTGGTTCAATAGAAATAGCCTTTTGCCGATAGACCTAACATTCTCTCTAGAGAATTGAAACACTCGCGACAGAGTTGATGGATCGCTAACAATACGACGGCATTAAAAATCGTGTACATAATATATTTTGGTCCCAAAATCAATTATATTATGAATATTTAACTAGTATTGCAGATATTAATTTGATTTTAAAGGATGGGTTCACCCCTCTTGCGGTGGCCCTTCAGCAAGGACACGATCGCGTAGTAGCAGTGTTACTTGAAAATGATACTCGTGGAAAGGTGCGATTGCCGGCATTGCATATTGCCGCAAAGAAAGATGATACTAGAGCAGCTACTCTTTTATTACAAGTTGGTCATGGTTTTCGTTCTATTTATAATTTTTATATAAATAGCCACAATTATTGATTTGAAGAGCCATTATAACATTGACCTAATAACGGCAACAACTGCGCTTTTTACTGACCTGCACGCGCATGGATGCTCCTATGCATAGCTCGTTTAGTTTATGTCGAATGTTTTCCTCGGGCTTTATTAGCCATATTCTAGAAAAAAGGCAGTGTCGTATGGTAAAGCTAAGATAATATCTTTCATCGAAAATCATTTTCAATTTTTCTGTTTTAGAATGATCATAATGCTGACGTAACTTCTAAGTCTGGCTTCACTCCATTACACATCGCAGCCCACTATGGGAACGAAAACGTTGCTCAGCTTTTGTTGGAAAAAGGAGCCAACGTAAACTATCAAGCCAGACACAACATTAGGTTAATCCAATTTACCGTTTTGGTGTATGTTTAATTACTTCTATTGAGCTTTCATTCTCTTGCTCGTAAATTATAGTGAGTACTAACAGGTAATTTTAAACAAAATTGAGGTCATATGATGATATATCGAAGGCTATCGGTCACATTATCCGAGCTATTTTTTATGATCCAATATACGTTATGGCGCTTGGGTAGAATGGTATATTTTGAAAAGTTTATTTAACTGTTGTTGGAATTGGATATAAATTAAAGGGTTATATAGGTAAAACCTATTGAATAGGGATTCTTCACCACTGAGAACGTTATTTTTCATTCAGCTAAAATTCGCTCATAAAGAAATAACAGGATTACTTTATTAACGTTTTTCATTATGTTGATATTTGTTCTTAGAATGGCGTCCCCTATGGGATGTGTGTAGGGTCTTCTTTACACTGTCAGTTGTTCCTTTAGTTATTTGAGAAGGGTCACAGATGGTTAGTCTATGGCTCATAATATAATATATTTAACCAGAAGGGTCCATTATATCCTATATTTACTGGTATTATTTTAGCATGATTCTAATGAGGTTTGATAAAGTAAAGATTCTCTTTTGTCTATAATGATTCACTGTAGTATGTAGTGAATTATATATCTGTTATAGATTAGTTTTATTTAAAAATTTCCAGTAATATATCTATATAGGGTTAAATTTCACAATGTTCATTTAAATATCTTTGGCCCGTTCTTCTCGGAAAGCATTGATTTTCTATTTTGGTCACCAAATTTAACGATGTCAACTCAATCCTCTGAGAACAATCAATCTGGATGGGGATAAAATAGCAATGGGAATTAGTACCGGAAGGCAGATGGTACTATTAGCAAATAGTATTCAGCTTATTCATATGATAAAATCAAACGCCCATAAGTAGAATTAGTGTTTTTAATCATCTAAATGAAACCTAGAACTGCGTTAAATACCAATATGAAATTCGAAAATCTGCGATTAGTTTGCTTCTACTTTAGCGTCAAAACAAAACGTGATATCTATGGAATCATTTTTCGAAATCGATTCTTGCTCTATGAACTATTATTTTAATTTAAGCTGTTCTATAACAAAGTGTATAGAATGTATAATAACTATGAACTAAATGTAGCAATTTTCTATCTTCAGTCCTCTTCACGTAGCTACTAAATGGGGTCGAACAAATATGGTGCAACTGTTACTGGCGAATGGAGCAATTATCGACTCGCGTACAAGAGATTTGCTCACTCCTTTGCACTGTGCTTCGCGAAGTGGACATGATCAAGTGGTAGACATGTTATTAGAGAAAGGCGCTCCCATTAGTGCCAAGACCAAAGTAAGACTTTCCTTAATGCATATTCTATGTAGTAGACGTAATGAATAAGTATTGTTTTTGTTAACATAATTAATCAGATACAAAAATTTTCTCTTCGATTGTGGATTTGTTTAAATGAATCACTAGTAAAAAAGGTGAAACAGAGAGTCGCATCTTATCTAGAGTATTTCTTGGAAACGCGACAGTCGGGATTAGTACTAATGTAGGCACTAAGAGTTTTTATTAAGAATTTAGCTCTGATAGTTTATGAAGTCTAGTTTATTTATAGTAATTTATGAATATATCGTATCTTTTAACTATTTACAGAACGGTCTTGCACCCTTACACATGGCTGCTCAAGGTGATCACGTTGATTCTGCTCGAATTCTTTTATACCATCGAGCACCTGTTGATGATGTTACTGTTGATTATTTAACTCCTTTGCACGTGGCGGCGCATTGTGGGCATGTAAGGTCCGTGGCAAAATCATATTTTGGGTTTCGTGAGAATTCAGTAAATTTAGCTGTATATTTCCAGGGTAGCTAAGTTGCTTCTTGATAGAAATGCTGATCCTAATGCTCGTGCTTTAAATGGATTCACTCCTCTTCACATAGCATGCAAGAAAAATAGAATTAAGGTTAGTTTAAATAATATTATGCAAATGATAAATTTTGCTTCGAAGTTTTGAAAATATATAATTAAATAGGTCGTCGAGCTTCTTTTGAAATACCACGCTTCTATTGAAGCAACAACAGAATCAGGTTTATCACCATTGCACGTTGCTTCTTTCATGGGAGCAATCAATATTGTCATCTACTTACTGCAACAGGTAGTTTTCACTTTTTTTGTAGTTTAGTTAATAAAACTTTGTTTTAAATCTTTCGTTTTGTTTTCATATTGAATTCTATCAGCATTGTGAATATTGTTTAGGGTGCGAATCCTGATGTTGCAACTGTTCGTGGAGAAACTCCGTTACATTTAGCAGCACGAGCAAATCAGACTGATGTAGTTAGAGTACTTATTAGGAATGGGGCTAATGTGAGTCTGAAAACATGTATAAATGCAATTATAATTTTTTGAGTTCGCTTTAAATAAACTTTAGGTGGATGAGCAAGCTCGTGAGCTACAAACGCCTTTACACATAGCAAGTCGATTAGGAAACACTGATATTGTTGTTTTACTTCTACAAGCAGGTGCTAATCCTAATGCTGCTACCAGAGATCAATATACACCACTCCATATTGCAGCGAAGGTAAGTTTATGGTATTTTTAGTCAAATATTAAATTAATAAATGGAGCTAATTTTTAAAAATCATTTAAGGAAGGACAAGAAGAGGTGGCTGCTATTTTACTTGATCATAATGCAGAAAAGAATGTACTTACTAAGAAAGGATTCACACCATTGCATTTGGCAAGCAAGTACGGGAATGTTGAAGTGAGTTTATGATCTTATTTATTTTCCAACTAATATATATATATATATATATATATAATTTGTGTTAAATAAGCTATTATATCAATTTTCTGGTTGCCAAGTTACTTCTTGAACGTGGTACTCCTGTTGATATTGAAGGCAAGAATCAAGTTACACCGCTTCATGTTGCTGCTCATTATAATAACGACAAGGTTGGAATTATAATTAAAATATTTTTTAAACTGCACTTATCGTATTGAGCATCATATTTTGATGTTAATTTGTCATTTTATTCAGGTGGCTATGCTTCTGTTGGAACACGGGGCCTCAGCGACTGCTGCAGCTAAAAATGGATATACACCTCTTCATATTGCAGCAAAGAAAAATCAGATGGATATAGCCAGCACCCTTCTTCAGTACCATGTAAATCTATGACTAAATATTTTATCTAATTTCGTTGAAGTAGGTAATTAGATATATTCATTTATATCATCCAATTATAATAGGAACTTATTTTAAGGCAGATCCTAATGCCAAGTCGCGAGCAGGATTCACTCCACTTCATCTAGCTGCTCAAGAGGGACATCGCGAAATATCAGCCATGTTCATTGAAAATGGATCTGATGTGAGGATTCCTTTATTTACAGGTTATTGTTGTTTGTTAATTCTACTACTTATAGGTTGGTGCCAAAGCAAATAACGGACTAACAGCTATGCATTTATGTGCCCAAGAAGATCGCGTACCTGTTGCTGTTGAATTGGTAGGCATGTTTTAGTCCAGTACTATAGTGGTCAGTGTGGAATGTAGTTGTTTTTCAGGTGAAACATAATGCTGAAGTCAACAGCCAGACAAATGCTGGATATACCCCTTTACATGTTGCCTGTCATTTTGGGCAATTAAATATGGTGAGAATTACGGATTATAGAAAAGATATAGATAGGAGAATAGAGGAGAGGGTTTAACATAATCGATGGTATTTTAAGGTACGCTTTCTGGTAGAACATGGTGCTCATGTTAGTGAGAAAACGCATGCTAGCTATACTCCACTCCATCAAGCAGCACAACAAGGACATAACAACTGCGTGCGTTACCTTCTGGAACATGGAGCATCACCGAATGCACAAACTGCGGTAAGCTGTCACTGGGATTCTCTGTAGTTTATTTATTTACTTACTATCCAAAACATATTATGTGTTACAATAATATTCATATATTAAAGTAGTTTGTAGTCCATATATTAATTTCCAGTAACTTGTTATAGAATGGTCAAACTCCATTGTCAATTGCACAAAGATTGGGCTATGTATCAGTTGTGGAAACTCTCAAAACCGTCACGGAAACCACAGTAATAACAGAAACGACTACAGTAACTGAGGAAAGATATAGGCCGCAAAATCCTGAAGCAATGAATGAAACTATGTTCTCAGAGAGTGAAGATGAGGGTGCGGCTGCCGAGCACGAAGCTGCTACTGCCCACGTTAAGGTTCTAATACATCTTTTTCTATTAGTTTATTGATTTTTGTTTATTGTATATAAAACTAATTTCTTTGTTTAATTTGATTTCATTAAAATTATTCTATTCAGGACTTCTCTGATACTTTGACCCAAGGGCTCGCAGACTCTACTGGTGTGCACATGATTCACATTGGTGAACAGGTAGATGTTTTGTGAACACACTTTAGGTTTTCAAGAATATTTTATTTGTCTAAAAACTATTAAGTAAATTCTCTAACTTTAACTAGTTAATCTGATATGTTAAATTTATATTATCTCCTATTTTTATTTTCGTAAAATCACATTATGCTATCATATTATTCTGATTATGAAATCCTACGCATGGGGTAATATTTATTCCAGTTAGGTCGCAGCTGGTTATTTGTATTTCACTAAAGCTGTCAATAGCATTTTCATATAACTCGTCTGCGTCGCTTTTTTTAGCGCTTTGCGAAATATTTATTTTCTTACTTTCTTTGAAACCTCCACTTTATGTATGCTTGTATCAAATATATGTAACCATTCACATATTGGCCAATAGTTAAATTTTTAAAATTTTTAGCTTCTTTCAAAGAGTGCAGAACTAGATGGAGGAGCTAAATTGGCCACAGATGGAACTGATAATCTTGACGAACTGATCCGACGAGCTCAGGTACAAATGGAAGAGCTACTGAATGACATCATAGTTTATGTAAATCGCGCTGATAAGAGATATATGTATTCGCATGTCTGCATAGCAATAAGCTTAACTGTAATATGTCCTATTCTATAGTAATTAAGTCACGGAAAGTAGAAAGAGTCAGTCACCTAAGCTTTTTGTTCTCTATTTAACCACTATATTTTACTTAAATCCAAAGTTTTTTCATTTATATTTATAAATAATCCGCCTTATTAATTGTTGGCTTAATATTTCATTTAAACTTTAAGGTGGAACCAGTGAGCACTGCCGTACAAGACAGCTCGATGCTGGATCATTCGAGCACAAACGATAATATACCTATCGGACATAATGTCTCACAACCGAGGTAGTATTTTGTCTTTTTTAAAAGCAAGTCGATTGCAGTGTTTTCCACTCTAACAATATATCAATGTATATTAAGTTAACATCTATGCTCATATTTGTATAAATCTGTATATTGAAATTTGGACTAACATTTCCATTACAGTAAACTGCAGCATAAAACGTAAGTGTCCCTCTTGAGGCGTGTCGTCAGTTTGTTGTCTTGTTTATCGTTGCATGCTACTGCTAGAGTTTACGAACAAACCAAGATGTTTATATTATCATACAACTGCGATTCATGGAGTATATAAAAACCTTTAAACATTTAATTTGTAATTTCTCATTATTTCGCTATTAATAAGCTTTCATTTTACACTTTATTTTTTTAGCGCAGAATTACATATTAATATCAAGAATGTTCGCATTATACATTGGTTCTAATGTTTTTAAACTCTGGCTATTATTTAGACTTTTGCCATATGGTATTGGTAAATTCGACACTTTTAGTTGGGCAAACTTATTAAAATTAGGAATAAACCCTATCTATTTTTAGTTTCCTCATATCATTTCTGGTGGATGCACGTGGTGGTGCAATGAGAGGATGTCGTCATTCGGGTGTTCGTATAATCATTCCTCCAAGAAAAGCTAGTCAGCCCCTACGAGTCACATGTAGATATCTAAGGAAGGTCAATAAAGACTTATAATTACTCTTATTTACATTCTAAATCAAACTGCAATATAAATTTTCTATTTAGGACAAACTTGCTCATCCACCACCCCTTAGTGAAGGAGAGGAACTAGCTTCTCGAATTCTTGAGATGGCTCCAGCTGGAGCTAAGTTTTTAGGTCCAGTAATACTGGAGGTAACTTTGCCGTATACATTATTCTATTACAATTTAATTTAATAGTACTTTTAGTATATAAAATGTTATCTTAACAGGTACCTCATTTTGCATCCTTGAGAGATAGAGAACGGGAAATTGTTATCTTGCGTTCAGATGATGGCCAACATTGGAAGGAACATCAATTAGAGGCAACAGAAGATGCTGTTCAAGAGGTTTTTTGTTGAAGTTTTTGTTTAACGAAAGTGGGGAATTATTATATTTTGAGGTCTTAAACGAATCGTTTGATGCTGAGGAACTAGCTCAATTAGATGACTTACATACTCCAAGAATTACTCGGATACTCACTAATGACTTCCCTATGTATTTTGCTGTAGTAACTCGAGTTCGACAAGAGGTTAGTGTGAAACTGAAAATATTAGTTGTATTCAAAAGTTCTAGTCTTGTTTTCAGCACTCTGGTATAACTATTCAAAACTTAAATAAATTCCCGCCTTTTTGCCTNTTTTTGCCTCTTTATAGTGTTGATATCGTAGTTTCTGGAAAATCACATGTCATGATTTAATGGTAAACAAAACCTCACAAAACAGTAGCGAACACAATGAGCCACCAAAGACTGTATATTCGCCACTGTATTCTCTACGAGTTCCAACAAGGGAAAAACAGTACTGAAGCACACGAATCCATTCGCTCCATTCTGGGTGAGGATGTTGCCTCCTACATCACTTGTGGAT